>JAUPMG010195650.1:0-10106 GCA_031762675.1 Pachysandra terminalis
TAAACTGTTCCTCAATTAAAGGGCAAAAAAAATTTTACGGTCTCACCAATTTTTTATTTTTCTCTTAAAAAAAGAAATTCTTAGGCTGCGTGTGACCCGGCTTGTGCTTTTGGATAAGCACTCGTTAGATAAGTGGCTCAATGGGAACACTTATCCACAACTACAATAAATTGTGTACTTGAAAAAAATAGCGTTTGTTAAATATTTTTATTTAAGTGCATATGAAAGTTTGGGGGTAAAATAAGTATTATAAAAATATTATTAAAGTTTAGAAGTAACATTTATTTAAGTGTTTATGATAGTTTAGGGGTAAAATATGTATTATGAGTATATTACTAAAGTTTAGAAATAGCTTTCCACATAAGTGATAAGAGAAGCTGTTTTCAACATCTTCTTCTTATGGGTAGTCTTCCTCTATTGTTTATAGGTAAGCACTTACTCATTAGATGCTACCAAACACACTTTTAATTTTAAAAAGTGCTTTAATAAGTTAAGCTCAAATAAGCATTTGTATAAATTGGGGCAAACAGAACCTTATTAACACCCTTACCCTATTCTTTGGTATACAGGAAATCTTTATCTGATGTGAAATTTGTCTCCATAAAACAATTCAAATGAAAAAATTACAATTTTACCCTCATGCTTATTTCACATCACGAGGATCTCCTGTATACGAGACCACAGAAGATCCTCAACCCCTTGTAAGAGCTTCATAATATAAACGATGGTGGTGGGTCCCAGGTAAGAAAACTGGTAAGGTAAGCAAGTGCATATTGAATAGATCATTGATGTTGTCTTCTTGATACATCACATCTTTTCTATACGGTAAAGATCGTCCTATCAAAGATTAAATTTTTTTTTCTTTTTCTGGACTGCACCATCCATCCTGGGGATTTTTGCAGGATTTGGGACCCCTCAAGGTGTCCGTAATCTCATGTCTGTGACATGTGGGGATTGTTAAGGATAAGCAAAGAAGGACACTCCTAAAAGAGCCCACCACACATTACTCTGCCCCTTTCCTTAGGGCAAAGCTGCCCTAAAACATGTGTTCTTGGGACCCCAACATAAAAGAAGAAACAAATTAAAAGAGGCATCCATAGTGAGAGAGAGAAGGAAACATCATGCACATGGTAGGGAGATTCAATCCATTTGGTCCCACCTTCCAACATGATTTCTTTATATAATGTCTGGGGAAACGTTTCATAAAATAATGGGTTATGAGTAACACAGATGATCCCATTCCATTTATCTTTATTAGCGGTAATACAGGCAACGCGTTGATACTTTATTTAAAATTAAAAGAGATGAGAACGGTTATTCTAACCGTATTCTCTTAGAATAAATCAAAAAATTGTATTATTCTTTATTTTATGATATTTTATTTAAAATTAAAAGATATGAGAACAGTTATTCTAACCGTTTTCTCTTAGAATAAATCAAAAAAACTATTTTATCATATTAAAGATTATTTTTATAAAAATATTTAAAAAATTGATACATTTTTCAATGAGCCCTTTTCCTTAATAGTATAGATAAGCTAATTGTATTTTTATTTTTCCACTTGATAATCATCGAATGCCTCTCAATAATTAAGGACACAGAATTAAACCTCAAACCCATTCCATACCTTCAAGAGGCATTGATTGTGATTAAGCAATAATAATAAACATAGTAAAAACAAAGATCAAACAATCCACACAGATATATATATATATAATTTGACAAAACTTACGTGTCCACGGGAGAGAAGAAATTTTTACTATATCAAAAACGAATTAGAGTTACAACTTATACTTCTACCCGATATATAGAACAAATCTCCAATATGCTCTTACCGTACTTGAGAATATGAGCCACCCACTGTCTCTAATACGAGGGGATGTCGTAGCACCATTCCAAAAATGAGAAGATATAACCAATAGTATTATTGTAGTTATAATGCCTATTTGTATAATGCCTTAAAAGTTTCAGTTACAAATATATATACAACTCATGTGTCCAAGCAGTGTTTGTTGATGAACAGTCTCTTTCTTTGTTGTAATGTTGAGGATGATCAGTCAATAAATTGTTAAATCTTTCATAAAATCCAAACTAAAACACTATATACATTAGTTCAGAGGAACCACCTATGTGTGACTCAGTTGATAGCAAGCTAGGCTCTAGTGAGGGTCTCCAAAGGTAAATCTGAAGTTCGAATCCTAGTAGAAGCACTCGTTAGCTAAGGATTTACCTTTAATGCTCCCGCCCCAAACGAGGAGAGAATTTGCTGTGCCGTAATCCCCTGTGGGGTTGCTATGGGGTAGAGACAACTCATGGAGTGAAAATACCATTTCACCCCTCATGGTAGGGCCTGCAGGGGTGAAATAGTATTTTCACCCCATGGGCTGTCTCTACCCACACAGCCCCCGAACGTAGATTAGTCCCACACTAAGTGAGTGTGGGGACAGCACGTGGTTAAGACCAAAAAAATAAAAACAGGGTTCAGAGGATCCTCTGTGCAACAAGATCTTTGTGCCCCTATGTGATCTAGTTGTAATAGAGGGATAAGATTTGGCCAGATTGTTATTAAAAAAAAATACATGCTTGGCATGTGTGAATGATGATCCCTTGAATTACAGGGTACCCCATGACTTATTTACGAGGTGTCCATGTTGGGTGCAGAGAGAGCACATAAATCTCTCCGTATATATATAGAGGATCTCCATGATCAGAAAAAAAAGAAGATAGTTTTTGAGTGAACAAGCAGCTACCACATCAGCAAGTAGCTCAACGCGTACTTTACATGGGATATAAAGTTCAATACACACTCACCACCACAAGTGAAAATGGTAGGGTTTCATTCCTTCCAAGAATTTGACTTTTTTGAAAAACTGCGATACTTATAATCCATACATGCAAGATTGTTTGAATCGATATTTAGTAGGAATAAATATAGATTTCCTACTAAAGAATTTGACTTTTTTGAAGAACTGTTTTAGAGGAATAAAAGATGTTTGGTAAATACTTATTGAAAAAGCGCTTTCGTGTTAGATTTGTGAGCGGTTTGTGTAGAGTAGGACATCTATATTTAGTAGGAGTTTTGTTCACGAAGATAACATGGATAAAATAGGTATTATAATAGTTTTAAAAGAATGTATAAGACTATAAGACATATTTCATTAATATCCCAAATTGATTCTCGGAAACATGATTTCAGAAACATGAAATAGTAACTTCAAAAAAATCAACGTTTAGATTTAGCGATTCTTATGGAATCGCTTTTAACTTGGGTTAGACAAACGCTAATTTATTTATCTGAAGCGCTTTTGAGCTCTGTAATCACTTCTAGGGCCCGAAGAAGCAATGCCAAACACGCCTTGAGATATGTTTGATATTTAAAACCTATGGCCTCGCTTGGATGTCATTTTGGATCGAAAACTCATTCCAAGAACCAATTCCCCAAATTTATTCTGCGAACTAATTTTGAAAGCTTTTTAGTCGCATGTCATAAAACGAATTCCGACCTAATATAAATGTTTGGTTAAAATATATGAAAATGAGTTTTGACCAAATTTTTTATCTCATAGTCACATATAAGATTTGCAGTACTTATATATCCTTTTAAATGTTATAATAATCTGTAAGAGAAAAAATTGTATTTACAAGTTTGCACTATGAAAAACTCATTTTTAAGATCTAAAATCAAGATTAAAAGTTCTAGGATCATCATGCATTTACTAATCAAACAATCATTTATATGTGAGAACTCATTTCACGGACCAAAACAAATGGATAATAAAGCCATGAATATGAATACATAGAATCATTATCACTTGGATTTTTAACCATGTCCACAGCCCATGTACAAATTATACCAAAGTGAAAAATCCCCCAACCCTAACATTGTACCATCTTTGCCCCCACACCCTCACATGCATATATACGATGTTGTCCTGTCGTACGGAGACAGGGTGGGACCATATGGTCCTTTGCCCTTTCAACTTTTCAATAATAACACTGCAGCCCCATTTAATTTCCTTTAGTGAGAAGACCCATTTGATTTGACACCATTGTCATCTCTTCTACTCTTCTCCACCCAAAATGGACACCCTCCAAGTTTGAAACACTTGTCAAAATACATGCTCTTTCTTCAATATGTACATCTTTCACCGGCCACAGCCTGCTGGGTACATTGCCAGTAACTCATCCACCCACCTATTCAATATCCTAGACCTCTTCGGACTGTGGCATTATCTGGGACAGGGTGGGACCATATGGTCCTTTGCCCTTTAACTTTTCAATAATAACACTGCAGCCCCATTTAATTTCCTTTAGTGAGAAGACCCATTTGATTTGACACCATTGTCATCTCTTCTACTCTTCTCCACCCAAAATGGACACCCTCCAAGTTTGAAACACTTGTCAAAATACATACTCTTTCTTCAATATGTACATCTTTCACCGGCCACAGCCTGTTGGGTACATTGCCAGTAACTCATCCACCCACCTATTCAATATTCAATATCCTAGACCTCTTCGGACTGTGGCATTAACTGGGACCCGTGAACCTTGTACAGAGGCAACTCGAGCGATACTATGTCTCAACTGGAGGCGAACCGTCGAGTAAACTCTCTTTATTTGGTGGAGGCAGGTTTTGAACTCATGTTTTGGGGACGACACTCCAAGACTTCACCATGCATTGTTTGGAATTGTTAAGCCATTTTTATAATTGTGTTTTTACATTTTGACCTATTTGCAAGTATGTTTATGTTTTGTTTATTCTTTTATTTTATAAATATTTAAAAATAAATAAATAAAAATAAAAAATAAAAACATCCTAAAGACCTCTTAGAAATAATTATCTACCCAAAATATTATACAGCTAACTCTCTAATAACTAATAATTTATTAATTATTAGATATTAAATTCTTAATAACAAAGAAAAACTTCATTATAATTCTATGCATAAAAAGGATTTCTCATATATCTTTTTTAAAAGAATATATTTTTTCTTATTTTTCTTATTTTTTTTTTTTTTTAGAAAGAAACTTCAAAAAGAACTTTTTGTATACATCTTGCACTTATTTTTTTTCTCTCTTTAATGTGTAGCAAATCTTTAGTAGGGTTCCATCCTTTCTTCCTCTTTTAGTGTCAAAAAACTTCAGTTTGATTATGTTTAAAGTATTTTACTTTATTTTAGTTTATATTGTCAATTATAATAAACCATACTGTAATGTAATATCTATGAAATAATTTAAAGTATTTTACTTTAATTTAGTTTATACTATCAATTATAATAAAACATAATGTAATATAATATCTATGAAATAATATATACTAAAATTATCTTCTATTAACTAAAAGTTCTCAAAAATATTAGTTAAATAGTAGTCATGGGCGAAGTCACACAATACGTGTGTTAAGGGGGGAGTTTTGGCACTCAGAATGCGGATTGGCATTTTGAGCACGAAAACATCCCCAATCCGCAGATTTGATTTTTTGAATTTGCGGGTTGGAGTAAAAGCCGAAAAATAGGTTGGTTTTCTTGTAAATTTTTTGAGGGTTTTATAAAAATATAAAAATTGATGAGTTTTATTCTGAAAATAAGGTTAAATTATGTTGATAGAAGGTTACATTTGAGATATTTTTCGTATTATATCATTTTTCTTGTATATGTAGTTGAGCATAAAAATGAAAATTGAAACGTTTTTGTACTTGAATTACAGTTTGTCTGTATATATACAGACACTCTGGATAGTAATAACCCCCCCAATAGACACTCTGGATCACAAGTTATTTTCAAATTTTGCGTTCTCACACTCTTGCTCCCCCACCCGCACTCGCTCCTGCACCCACTCAGCATTCTGGTGACTGAGGTCATAGGGCTTATGAAGGTTGAAGTATTTTCCATGTGGCATGTCTAGATGGTCCCTTATCAAGTAGACGGTATGCATTTAGGCATGATTCAAATGCTAAGTATGTTATACTTGTACAAGCATGTTAATAGATTTAGAAGATGTGCTTCTTTCCAAGTGACAAATGTGTTTCAAAATGGAAGTAGTGACTTAGGGTAAAATGGAATCTGAATATGTTAGTACGTAAAACATAAAAATATTAGTAAATACATCAATCATGTAGGGGTACTAATGCAAGATGCCCTTTTAAAAGGTGTCAGAAACTAAAAGTCAGGTCTGTAAAGGTCTTTCTTTATCTTTTTTTTTGTAAATTACGTAAACCTTCTTTAAAGTTTGATAAATTATGAATACCTCCTTTTATGTTTCAAAATAACACTAACCTTCTTTTAGATTTTGTTTACCTATAAAAGTGATAATTCCATAAATTTTGAGCAGTTTTAATCTTGTAAAGCTAGGGGCTTTAATAAGTGACACTTTATTATTTTTTAGATACTTTATTTTGATTTAAATACTTTTTGTTTTGTCTTAACCATGTGGTTGTCCCCACATCCACATAGGTGTGGGACTAATCCACGTTCGGGGTAGGAGCATTAAAGGTAAACCCCAGACCATGAGTGCTTCTAATAGGATTCGAACTCCAAACTTACCTTTGAAGACGCCTACTAGAGCCCAGCTTGCTATCAACTGAGCCACACATCGGTGGTTGATTTAAATACTTTTAAGATAATAGGATGGGTGATCTTTTGGGAACTCTCAGTGTTGCACCCTTCATTTTAAAAGGAAAAAAAAAAACCTTTTAAGATTTGTCTACTTTATCTTTATATATACTGAGTTATTATTCTCTTTCATTACCAAAGAACAAAAAAAAAGTTATTATCCTCTTTATACTTTCTAGTGGTTGGCACTTACAGTCTTGTATTTTGATAGGGAAAAAAATATAGGTCCCTCCATTTATTTGAAAAGAGATGGAAAAGAGTTTTGGATAACGAAAGAGGGAAAGAGGGTTCTCTTATAACTGCTCTAGCGCATTATCTTTTATAAAATATAAAAAGACATAATTGTCCTTAAAAGCATTTGACAATACATTTTATTATAAGGATATTTCAAAAAAAATTAATTTTCTAAAATTATTTTTGTGGACCCACAAAAATAACAGCAGAATTTAATTGATGAAAAGAATCGCAAAAGTAAAGAATCTTTTAACCAAGGAGAGCACAAAGCTACTTCAGATCTCTCTCCGATATAACTACACTAATACCACTAGCACCGTTAGACAGTAAGTGACTCATTCCATTAAACTATGGTTCATTTACACTTGCGGGTTTATTTAAGGAGCAAGCTTGGATTATATCTAACGGATGACTCCTAGATTATTTGTATTATATATTTAATTAAAAGTTTGAACATTTCGTAGTATGTACTTGGGTTGTATCGTTTCACTGCCGGCGCGAATATTTAAGGAACAATAATCAATGAATTTATGAATTTTTTACTCCTAATTGTCATTTAATAATATATATTAGTACATAATTATCAATCCGTGCACCGAGATCCGCGATTGATTCCGTCAATGTTATATAATTATTGTTTGTAGAAGGGGGAGATTCCAATATGGATGTGTCCATCTGATGCAAACCTTAATCTCCAATTAACCTTTTTTTTTTTTTTTAATTGAAAATGAAAGAAATTATATTTTTATTGGATGTTATATACATATTTTAATCATCACAATTAAAAAAAAGAAATTGGTGGGCCATACATCCACATGTTGATGGATACAACCAAGATGACGATGGATGATGCCATTGCATGAAATGCTTTTCGGTACCGGAAAATGTGGTTTAAAGAAGGGAAAAGCCGGCAAGTTTTTCTAGTTTTAGACAACGATTTTGGTCAACATGCAGGCGTAAGCTTTCTTTTTAATAGAATTATTACGTACATTTTTAGGGCTGAATAATTTTCATAAAATAATTAATTATATTTGTAAACGGAGAAGCCGCCAACTGGTTGCCGCCAGGCAAGAAGAGCACCGAAACTTAGGTTGCCGGAAACGTAACGGCCTACGAGGTGGAATCTTGCCATCTGGCAAAATCACATGGTGATGGGTGGTCAAGGAGTGTCAGAACGGCGTCGCCTTGTTCGTTTCATGGTGGGAAAGGGGGTCATCGTGCGAACGTCACATCCAGAATTCCAGATGGGGACGACAATAAGAAAAGGAGGTTTTGCACAGATCGTCAGGAGGATTGTAAGGAAAAGAATGCCAATCCGTTATTAACTCCGTTAACGTTTAACTTACGATGTTGACGGTGGGACCTCCCCTTCCTCTTGTAGGGGTTCTGATTAACTAGAGTGCTAGAAGTGATGCATCTGCGGTGTATGGAATCAAATATCTCTGATGTTACTGTAGCTGAGAGAGTGACACGTGACATGGAAAAGAAGGTTTATATAATTTTATTTTTTTGATTCTGTTTCTGGTTGCCGGGGAAAGGATGCGGAGGAAAAAAAAATTTTAATTTCTCGGGTTTTCTGTTTATTTATCTAAATTATCTCTTACAGCTCCTGTTGGTTTCGTTGGAGCCCGAGCCCGTCACGAGCGGTTCTTATTATTTCATTGAGAAGGAGAGAGAGAAAAAAGAAAACAAAGAGGAGGAAAACCAAGCAAAGCTGAAGGATATCCCCACCAAAATGACCGGATTCTTCACCTATTGAATCTCTCCATTTATCTCTCGCTGGCCTAATCTTGAGAGCTTCGATTTGAGAGAAGGAAAAGATGAAGAGAGAGCATCAGGAGAGTAGTGGTAGTAGTGGTAGTAGCGGTAGTGGTAGTGGTGGTGGCGGTGGTGGGGGTTATTCAATGCCCACGGCGGCGGTGGGGGGGTTTTCTGGTGAGATGGTTGGGAAGAGTAAGATGTGGGAAGAAGCACAGCAGAAACAAGATGCGGGAATGGATGAGCTGTTAGCGGTGTTAGGGTACAAGGTTAGATCGTCGGACATGGCGGAGGTTGCTCAGAAGCTGGAGCAGCTGGAGATGGTGATTGGGAATGCCCAAGAAGATGGGATTTCTCATCTATCATCGGATACTGTTCATTACAACCCTTCTGATCTAGCTACTTGGCTTGAAAGTATGTTGTCTGAGCTCAATCCTCCGCCCAATTTCGATCCATTGGTAACGCAACCGCTTCTGCTTCAATCCATTGACGATCCTCTCCTTTGTCCGGCCGAATCTTCTACTATTACCACCGTCGATTTCCCTAGTTCCAGTCATCAACAGAAGCAATCTCGAATCTACGATGACCCTTTGGATTACGATTTGAGAGCAATTCCAGGTGGAGCTATCTGTGGACAGATTGAACCACCACCATCAACAACAACGACGACGAACAAACGGATGAAACCCTCACCTGCAGCAGCGTTATCCTCGTCGTCTGCAATTATTGGGGTTACGATGCCTGAGTCGACTCGTCCTGTCGTACTGGTGGATTCACAGGAAACCGGGATCCGACTCGTTCACACCTTGATGGCCTGTGCCGATGCTGTTCAACAAGGCAACTTCAAGATCGCCGAGGCACTCGTTAAGCAGATTGGGGTTCTTGCTCATTCTCAAGCTGGTGCCATGAGGAAGGTCGCTACCTACTTCGCCGAAGCCCTAGCTCGTCGAATTTACAGTTTATATCCTCAAGACGCTCTCGAATCTTCCTTCTCCGATATACTCCAGATGCACTTCTACGAGACATGTCCTTACCTGAAATTCGCTCATTTCACGGCCAATCAAGCCATTCTCGAAGCCTTCGCCGGCAAGAGCCGAGTCCACGTCATCGATTTCAGTATGAAGCAAGGGATGCAATGGCCGGCGTTGATGCAAGCGCTTGCTCTCCGTCCCGGAGGTCCCCCGGCGTTCCGATTAACCGGAATCGGTCCACCGCAACCGGATAACACCGATGCTCTGCAACAGGTAGGGTGGAAATTAGCTCAATTAGCCGAAACGATTCATGTTGAATTCGAATACAGAGGGTTTGTTACAAACAGCTTGGCCGATCTCGACGCGTCGATGTTCGATATCCGGCCGAGCGAGGTTGAGGCGGTCGCCGTGAATTCGGTGTTCGAGCTTCACCGGCTACTTGCTCGGCAGGGAGCGATCGAGAAGGTGCTGTCGTCGATCAGGGCGATGAAGCCAAAGATCGTGACGATCGTGGAGCAGGAAGCGAACCACA
>JAUPMG010195660.1:0-10106 GCA_031762675.1 Pachysandra terminalis
TTTATATATTTTTCTGCTCTGTAACAGTGATGGATAGCGATGAAGGAGACGAAGCTGTGAAAATGGAAGAAGGAAAAAAAAAACTTAGTATTTATGTGCGGCTACCTACCAGGAGGTTCAGCGCAGCGGTTGCCGCTGCTTTCACTGGTTTCTGTTCAGCTTTCAGCGTCAAATGAAGTCGGAGATTCATGAAAGGAAGTTTACGGGGAGGATGTGGATTCTCTATGGCGATTTCCGGTGATTTTTTCGATCTTTGATTTGATTCTTTATGGCAATTTCTAGTGATTTTACTTTCTCTAGTTTGAATTTGGGCGAGAAATGAGAGAGACATTAGAGAAAGACTCATGTGGGTTAGAGTTGTAAAAGAAAATAATTAAAAAAATTGTTTTAACCTCCCTCAAACTCTAAAACGGAGAGATGCTCCGTTATCTCTCGTGTGGAGCCGCAAGACATATATCGCCACGAGGGAAAGTTAACAGTAAGTTAACAGGGTGGAGGATCCTGCTCCCTTTTTCATTTCTCAGACTTTCTCGGTTTCCAACGCAGGCATACTACGTAGCTCAGGGGAAACAACACGTACTAAAAAAGATTCCAAAGTCGTCCCAAAAGATTTGTTGTTCTTCGTCTGCTCAATCGACTCGTTCTGTTGCATCCCGGTGACTCGGGGAGTCATGGCCGGCGAGTTCAGGTACGAGATCGGACAGAACGCCTATGTCAAGTTCAGCCTCCAATCCTTGAAGCACAAGACTTCCGCCGTCGATGGCATTCTTCCTGGCCGTATAATCAACGACGACTTCGTTGAGATTTCCGATGCAGTTCCTCTCTCTCTCACTCACAGATCGGTCTCCTTCCACCACTCGAAATTGCTCTATTGCTGATATGTGCAATTTCTTACCGCTTTCAGTATTCTGAGCTCCTTCTTATTTCTCGATCTAGGGTTTCGGTGTTTCTAATGTTTGGGTGAGTTGTCGATCAGATCGAAGAGTATTTTGGTGAGCAAGGCTTGAGTGTTGTTGGTTACTATCAAGTAAACGAGAGATTTGATGATCTAGAGCTTGGAATTGTGGCCAAGAAGATTGGCGATCATATTTTTCGATACTTTCCCCAGCCTGCATTGCTTTTGGTAGGTTTTATTGATCGTAGTTTCTGTCTCTGCTTCTGCTTTGTTTGCTTGAATTTATACTTGACCGGTGTGGATCGGAAATTTTGTTTATTTATTTATTTATTCTTTCATCTGAGTGCTTCTCATTGATGATATGACTTCTTGTTCTTCGTTTTCATCAGCTAGATAATAAAAAGATTGAAGCTTTATCCAAGGGGAAGGATCGGAGCCCTGTCGTGCAGGTTAGTTTTAATGTTTCCTCCCTCTTTTTGTTATGTTCATTTCACTTCTATTTTAGTTTATATAAACAAGTAAAAATTCTCTTTTCTACCTGGTTTTGTTCAAATTAATTCGTGTGAATGACACTGTTGTTCATAGTTTTTGGGGTTTCATGATGAATTGCATGACAATGTGACTCACAGTATATGAAGCTGATGGTATTACATTAGAGAGTAGATGTGGTAGAAATGATTGTTTCTACTATAGGGTACCTTTGGGGTGTTTAGACAATTGTGATGTGCACAGTAGAGGAGTGAAAATTTGGTTTGCCCAACATTCTGATCTATACATCATAGATGCCTAATGGCTTCTATAAAAAAAAGTTTCAGTGGAACACATCGATCACATAACACTCTAGAATCGTCTCGCCAATTATAATATGCTGGTGGCAAGATTTATTTCTTAATACAAAAATTGGTGTGGATAACATAGTAGAGGCTGTTTATTGTGTTTAAACTGGGTATGTCCGATACCGAGTTGGATCGTCGATCCAACTCATGAGCGCCAATCCAAGCATGGCCCAATTATTTATTTATTTATTTTAAAAATCATAATCCGAAACTGAGTCAGATTGTCTGGATTAGACGATATGACTCGGTTTCAGACCGAGTCAAAGAACATAAGCAATTTTCGGAATCAGCTTGGGATTGTGACTCGTCCCTAGCCAATCCCGAGTTGTATCGGCCGATACTTAACACTATGGTTTTATACCATTCAGATATACTTTACAAGATTCAATAATTGAGTGTAGTCTAGTGAGCTAGAGAATTTGATGATAAGGTAAAAATTAGATAATTCTATGGAGACAATTAGGTATATCTTATCATCCACAATTCTAAGGGATGTACTTTTCTATAAGGAAACATACGTAAGCTCGCCAATTCCTATAAAAGAAGAGAGAGACATATTCAGAAACATAAGATCAATAAACAATATAGAAGTTTAGGGAGAAAAGGAGAGGCCATATACTTTTTATTATTCTGAAACACTTGTTATAAAATAAATAGAGGATTAATTTGTTAGGTTTTGGGCAAGAAAGGAGTACTGATTGACTATACTGATATCATTAAGAAGAATATACATAGAGAAGATATACTAGTATGAGAACAATTGGTGAAACCATTGAATTCTAATAATAATAGGCTTACACTAAGAGCTAGCAATGAACCCTTATCCATTTGCTTTGATTATAGATGAACTGACGATTCATATTCAAGTGGTGTCTTAGTTTATGTTGTTAGTAAATAATGCGGTATTGATGGACCAAACTAGAGTGTAAATGGTGAACTGGTATTATAGAGGAATGCATTGAAATCATAGGTTTTCTATTATTAAGCTGAATGAATACCGAGTATATGGAATATATAACTCTAGTTAAATGGGAACGAGGGTAAAGCACCGGTGAGAGTTGAAAGACGGGATGCTCCCAAATGTTGTCACTTCCATTGTCTTGAATCATATATATATATATATTGATGAATAATGATATGTGTATTTATATGTGTAAGAAAGAATATACAGTAAGTTCACCAAGCTAGTAGACTACAAAAAGAAAAGCAAAATGTATAAATGTATACAAAAGAGAGATTAAAACACATATTTGTCTTCTCTTCCCTTTTCCTTCAAACCGAATTTATGTTATGTTTCTCTTTCACTGACCAGCTTTACACGTGGGATTTGTCTAAGAATTGGAAACGAGACGGGTCACAAGGAAGCGGCCGGTTGACCTTCAAGGAGCCCTCAGCGAACATAATGTTATTGGATTATATTTCGTCAGAGAAATCGCTGGACATTGTAGATTTCGACGACCACCTTGATGACATTAGCAAGTAAGAGAAATACCTTCTAATTGTATTTTCCTTCAATTGCCAGCCAACTTATATTTTATAGCAGAGATGCCATTGCATTGAATATTGTTTTTGTAAATTTCTTTTCTTATGTGCAGGGACTGGTTAAATCCAGAACTCTTCAAGTAGCTTTCCCAAATAAATGCCACCTCTTCCATAGTTGGCTGCCATCCGTTCTTCATACGAAGAATAAGGCGCTAATTATTGCAAGGATCTGCCTATGCTTGTGTATGT
This sequence comes from Pachysandra terminalis, assembly GCA_031762675.1. NCBI lineage: Eukaryota > Viridiplantae > Streptophyta > Magnoliopsida > Buxales > Buxaceae > Pachysandra > Pachysandra terminalis. The sequence goes on from JAUPMG010195660.1 coordinate 3,463, forward strand.
GAATCAATGTTAAAACAGAACCAGAATTGAATTAGCCACAGGCTTAAAAAAGCTCTCGTGCATGATGGATTTGGTTAAAACTGGTGCAATTGTCAATTTTCCATATTTAAGTTGGCGAACACCCCTTCAAGGAGCTATCTTTTGCTAGTTTTCTTGTAGTTTGGTGGCTAGCTTTTCTACTTTTACACCTGGTCTTTATATATACAGCTTTAAAAGATTGGATAGGGAGAAAAAAAAGGGCTTGGGCTCGTTAGTATTAGACTGGATTCAGATTCAGCTCAGGCTCATAAGAACCTGATGCGCTCAGACCTGTAGGCTGTATTTGGAATCCTGGATTTAGAAGAAAAGAAAAAAAATTGAAAAAAATAGGCTGTATTTGGAATCCTGGATTTAGAAGAAAAGAAAAAAAAGTAAAAAAAAAAGAAAGAGAAAATAAAAAAAGAAAGTACTTACTTTCAACTGGTTGTAGAGAAAATTTAAGAAAAAATTATAAAGAAAATGCTTTCTCTTGTTTGTTTACGTAAAGAAAATCAAAATGAGAATTAGTTAATTTTTCTATGACCATTGATGTCAAGGTTGCTTAAGACGTAAAACGTCGACCACCACCACTCCAGGTGGTTGTAGTGGGGGTGGTGGTGGTGATCTAGTGGTTTTTTCCCCAACTTCTTTCCTTTCTTTTTCTCTCAAAATCTATACAATTTTTGAGAGAAAATTTTTTAGTCTCAAAAAGAAAATTTGTAGAAGATTTTCTTTTCAAATCTTTATTTTTAAAAATGGTCAACCAAACAAAAAAAAGTGTTTTCTGTAACACTTTGTTTTCTTTTCTTCCAAAATCAAAGATTCCAAACACAGCCTTATGGATTTCTTTTCACGAGCTAAGCTTAGCTGTTCGGGCTAAGTATCACTGGGTTATAATGTTATAACTAGGGAATGGGGTTTGAGGGTGAGATCCCGATAGATGACATGACTTGTAATCACATATTGGGTCGTATGCTCTCCCTAATATTACAATTAGAGTTGGCAGTTTATGACCCGTTAGTAAACGGGCCAAACCCGACCCAACTCGGCAAACCCGCATGGACCCGTTTAGTTTAGCTTCTTTTTTTTTTTTCCTTTTTTCTTTACTGGGTTTATACATCACAACTAAGACATAATAAATTAGTAATCATACCATGTATACTGGTGATGACGGGTTTGTAAAAGACCAAATATATTAGAATGAAATGACAACTAATACATAAGAACCAATACAACAACCTTTCCAGAGAAATAGGTAGGGGGAGTCTATCTCAAGACAGTCTAAACCGTCGTACAGCCGTTCTGTCAAGAACGTTCCTTCTCAAAAGTTACATGTGAATAAGACAAATAGAAGAGACAAAGGGAAAAAGAGAATGTTAAAATAACTGAAAGGTCAGTTCGAATGCATATCTCAAAGCAAAAAAACCTCAAGGAATTCGAATGAGTGACTATCCCATTTCTCTCTCAGAGTCTTAACTCATTGTTGTCTTCTTCCTCTTAACTTATTTCAAAGTTTCCAAATAAATTCCTCCCCCTTATAATGGAGAATATGTTCTGCCATTTATAGGGAATTTAGCCTATCAAATTAGGACAAATGTGATTCAACCAAGTGTCCAGACAGGTGCTTAAGAATATCCCCATGCATTAAACATGTCTTGAATGCCAGTGTATTTCAACACGCCTAAGTTATCTCCAGAAAGAGAGATGAGTCACTTCATATCCACAAATTTGCTCTGTGATAGGTTGTTTTAGATTTAGAAGAACACGGATTGAATGACACGTGTAGCATGCATAAAGATCTAAAAGCAACGTTCCATTCTTGCTGCCATTCCAGATAAGACAAAACCCCTTTTAGATATGTTACAACAGATATTATAAGTAGTTGAGGTTTTATCACGTGTTGTCAGGAATTTATTCCAATCATTTAAAGTAAAGAAGTTTATTAAATGTCACATCCTCTTCTAGACTCCGTTTGTCACGAATGAACCAATTTTGGTGGCTATCTGCCTTCGAAGGATGTTAAAATAACCATATATTACAAGGTGGTCAGTGTATTCTCGAATTACCCATATAGAGATTTCAGAATTAGATTTCTTAGCAAGTAACTCGTTTTCATGATCAATGGTCCCTGTAAGGAAGTTATCTAAGCCCTTTTGAAGTTAAGAGTTTACGCGCGATCAATTTGAATGCCTTTGACTAAATGAAATTAGAAGTACATATGTCATTCTACAACTTCTTCAAAAGAGACCCTGAAGTACAAATATCTCACTTAGAGAATTTCTAGGGAATGAAGATATGCCTCCGAAGTATCATCCCTGGGGATTTTATTCGAAACAGGGATATATAATATGAATTGTCATCCGAAGTCAACTCCTAAGGATAAATAAGAGTGACTTCGAACTATACTTTGTAGTTTGAATGTATTTAAGAGTGCCTTTGAGGGTAACAACCTGTCTTTGTCCGCCGAAGTACTCTTAAGTAAAGTGGAACTAAATTCAGTCCTGCAAATTCATAACTATCATTCGAAGGCGACATATGAAGAGGCACAAAATTGACTTCGAAGGATTCCTTTGTGAGGCTACTTCAAGATCAATGAATTTGAATCCATAATTGTTACTCGAGGGTAACGTATGGAGGGAATAACATTACTTCGAAGTACTCCTTAGTCAGGGTACTTTAAAGTTAGTGAATGAAAAGTGTATTTCCATATTTGTCATCGAATGTGACTTCTGAAGAGGTAATAGTATGACTTCGAAGTACTCATTTGTAAATATACTTCAAAGTCAGTGAAATTATCATCCCGAAGTGTTCATTCGGGATGAAAGAAATGTATACTTTAGGAATTCCTTAAATAAGGATTCCTTTGAAGTTCAACCGAATGCCAGTCTATTCATAAATAATATATCTTTAGTCTTTGAGGATGACTAATCTTTGACGATTTGACCATCTCAAGGTGGTTAGCTTTCGAATTCACCATCTGAAGGTGGTTGGCCTGTGATTTGAACAAATCAGAAGTAGAGATGTCTCATTCGTAGTTCCTACAAGAAAAATGATAATAAATAGTCTTTCGAAGTCTATGAATATGATCCAGATGCGACTTCTAAGTTAGAAGTTTTTAAAGTGTGAATTCGAATGCTCCTTCTCAAAGGATTTCTCTCGAAGTACATGATAAAGTAATAAGATCATTCGAAGTCTCTTATGAAGAATGTGAAGGTATGACTTCGAGTCTTGGTTTAGGAATATATATATTTGAAAGGTTCATTAGGAGTAGTATACTCCTACTATTGTCCTTTTTGGAAGGAATTATGATTCGTCTTGTCAAATGTTCAAATCATTAATACTTCTTTCGTCTTGAAGGTAGTTAACTTAGAAATTAACCAATACCTTCAGATTTTGGACACATAGAACGGTTCAGTACAATGAACCGTTTTCAGAGGTAGCTTCTTGGAAAAACTTTACCTTTTTCAAGTGATAAGGAAAATTATATATCTCTGACACGTTCTAAAAGTTGTTTCCAATCAAATCAGCGTATAACCGTTATGACAGCTGGCACACGTAAAGCTAAAATGCGACAAGTAGTTGCTTTTAATAATGATTCAGTGCATGTAGTAATACCTAAAATCCCGTACACACATCCCAACAATAAATGCATCTTTTTGATTTTTGGGTTGTTTGACTTTTCATCTCATCTTTCTGAATTCACTATAACCTCTCTCTACTAGAGCAAATGGATGACGTGGTCACTTTAAAAAAATGGATGACGTGGTCACTTTAAAAAAATGGATGACGTGGTCACTTTAAAAAAAATCATAAATATTTTTTTTAAATACAAACCCTTCATTAGCAAAATAGTGATACAACGTTTTACTGTAATTTTGGCAAAAGGACAATTTACCTAAAGGTATAACTTGGGTGGCTCAACCCAAAAACCGACTGATTCAAATTGATTTTGGTTCGGATTGTATTAGGTTTCTAGACATTTGATTAGCTTTATAAAACCGACCAACCCAAATCGATTTCAATTCGATTTGAATTGGGTTTCTTTTGATTAGGTTTATGAAACAAATTAGATCGGTTTGGTTTGGGATTGATGTCTAAATTAAACCGAACATAACTAAACCAGAACTTTAGTATATAAACTTCTTAACTGAACTGAACCAAACTAATTTAAACCGACTTAAAGTCTTTAACTCAAAAATCGACCGATCTAAATCGACTTCGGTTCAATTTGGATTGGGTGTGTAGACATTTGGTTAGGTTCATAAAATCGATCGGATTACATAGGAGTGAGGGGTGCAACTTGGGTGGTTCAACCTGAAAATCGACCGACCCAAATTGACTTCGATTCGGTTTGGATTGGATTTCTAGACATTTGGTTAGGTTTATAAAATCAAATTAGATCGGTTTGGTTTTAAATTGATGTCTCGAAATTTAGTATGTAAACTTCTAAAACGAATCAAACCAAATTGATTTAAAATAGATTAGTAAACTTAGGTTTGGATTGTGTTTTTAGACATTTGATTGGGTTTAGAAAATAGACCAGATTGCCTAGGGGTACAACTTGGGTGGTTTGACCCAAAAACTGACCGATCCAAATCGACTTCAATTTGATTTGGATTGAATTTATTGACATTTGATTAGGTTTATCAAATCCCGTAGTTTTGGATTGACCTGAAACTGATCTGACCCAAACCGACTTTGGTTCGGTTTGGATTGGGTTTTCAAATATTTGGTTCGATTTTGGTTTTGAAAGTACTGAATTATATCGGTTTGGTTTTGGGTTGAAGCCTAGGTTAAACCGAACCGAAACTCGAATTCTAATGTATATAGTCTAAAACGAACCAATTTAAACTAAATTATAGTCCATATATGTATTATATATGGTATATAAAACATGATATTTTATATATAATATAATTCTTAAAAACTTTGTATTAATCCAACCCAAACTGCAATTTGGGGTGGGTTGGTTTGGGTTTAGAGTTTTCCATTTCAATTTGGTTCGAGTTTCGAGTTGGGAAGTTTCTCAATTTGGTTTGGATTGGTTTTGGGTCAATCTTCACCAATGTTGGTCTGGCCCTACGTTGATGTCAACCCCAACCAAAACGAACCGAATTGCACCCCTAAATTCTACAATATGATTTCTGTTATAACGATAGAACGGTCTAATTTTCCATTTAAGGATATGTAAAGTCTGAATTTGACATTGGTGTTTAGATAGCCAAAATTGGACCCGGTGTGTTCATTGGTATATGTTTTATTGTGTTCTAATAAAAGGGTACGTGAGACCCATCAAATATCATGTCATTACCAAACATTCAATTTTCTTTTGCTACTAAGGTATATAACAAAAGTGTAGTGGTCTTGAACTTCTGAGCGCGGGAACGTCACCAATCTGCGGATTTGAAAAGTCAATCTGCGGAATGGGATAAATGCATAAATATGGGGTACATTATGATATTTTTAAAACTTATGCATAAAACGGGGAACTTTATGCTATTTTTAAAACTTAAAAATAGGATAATTTAGGATATTCTTAAAAAAATTAGAGTTATAATTTGAAAAAAGAGGGGTAAATAATAAAAGGGGGTAATTTAGGATATTTTGAAAATATTTAAGGGTTAAATTTTGAAAAAAAAAATCAACATTTTTGTTATTTTTGAGGTTTTTAGAAAAATACAAAAATAAGTGGATTTTATTTTGAAAAAGGTTAAATTATGTTGATAAATACGGATGTATCTTTGTACACGAAGTACAGTTATATGTATATATATAAATTATATATGCATTTATAGACGCTCTGGACCACAAGTTTTTGTCAAGTTTGGCGCTCTCTCGCTCCCGCTTTCACTCTTACACCCACTCGAAGTTCTGGTGACTTAGATCTTGACCTTGACAGTTCGTGTTAACGATTCTTTTTTATTTTTGTGTGACCGTGCATTGCACGGGGTGGGCTGACTACTAGTAAGGTGTTAAAATAACATAGAGGGGTATTTAATCTAAAAAAACATGTACAGAAAAGTTATTTAAAAACATAATTTGCTTTTAATCTATACTACTATTAAAAGCAAATACTACCTTTAGAATATTTCCGTACAATTGTTTTTCTTTTTTAAATAAAACTTTCTAACCAATCAGGTTTCAAAAAATTATTTTTAAATCAAATAATTTAACCTTTTTTTTTATCAATAACGAAGATTTTATTGCAAGGAAAAAAGAGAATGTACGTCAGAAAAAGAGAGAAAACATAACCAGAACCCAAACAGGGGAAGCCCAAAAGACAAAACAAAAAACAAAAGGCCTCAAGAACCACCAACCAAATACAGATCAATCACCACAATACGCCAACCTCCCAACATCTAATAATATCCACAATAGACACATCAGAGAGCGCGGGGAGGATAGCAGCCCAAGAAGATGGTAGACATTCAATAGAATCAATAACCGCCCCCAGACTTTTACTTTTGTCCTAAAAAATTCTGGTATTTCTCTCCCTCCATGTACCCCAAATCACAACAAAGAACACAATCTTGGCCAAGATTTGACCCACTTCCCCAAGGAGGGAAACCACCACTGATCAAGCATGTCCCTAACAGAGCAGGGACTCACCCAAACCACTCCAATCA
>JAUPMG010195671.1:0-10106 GCA_031762675.1 Pachysandra terminalis
TCAATATGTCTAAATTCACCATTCCACATGTAAAGGAAGCATATCATTGTTCAACTATATCCCAACATGTGTGTTATAATGGTGCTAAGCTGATAGGAAGTTTAAGGAGTCATGCTTACCCATTTTCCCAAAACTCCTATTGCTTGGCTCAACTGGTCCGACTAGATTTCTGGGCTGAGGGGTTGGATTTCACACCAGAGGTCTAATTGACCCGGAAATAGGCTAAGTACGTGTAACTAGTCAAGATACACGCGCTCCCAATGGAATCACTCCAATTAGACCTGTGGAGTGGTTCGGCAGGGTGCTCGGCGACCTCTTGGTGTGCCTAAAAAGGTGAAAGCGTGCCAAATGGTTTGACACCTCGGGGTTTAGTCCAAATGGGTCTCAATAGACGAGAATTCAAATTGGTTTAGTCAATTTTTCCTTCGACGCGCCTAAGGTAGACTTCGGAGACCTACTTCGGTGCGCTAAAATTCCTTCGACGACGATTCCGGAGAGCCCATTTTGGTCTCTGAGATTCGGCAACCTCATCGGTACGCCGACGAATATGCCGAAGCTGGGGAAAGGTCTGCTAAACTTGAAATTTCAATGGGACTTAGGTCTCACTCCCATGAAGGCTCATTTATGGTCAAATCTTGCTTCCAATGAGTCTTAAGTACGGATATAGGGTTTTTCCTTTTCTTCCAATACATTTAGGGTTGAATTTTACCATCATGCATGTCAAATACATTAGTCTAGTGATGAGGGATCCACACACATCATATATAAGGGTTTAAATCCCTAGGAGAAGATGGGTATGAGTCACAATCACTTCTCTTATGTCCAAACACAAAAACACAACCGAAATACTCATTCAAAGGAGGTTACTCAATTTGGGGAGTGTTCGCGAGGGTCGGATTTGAGTTGCGGTTCATTCCGGAACTTGAAAGATCCCTCTTGAGCTCCAAGCATCCTTCATGGCTCCAAAATCCAAAGAGTAGTAAAGAGAATGGGTGAATTTGTGTTTTATGAGCCAAACGCTCTATTTATAGGAAATATGTGAATAGTGTTTTCACTTAAGGGAAAAATGGGGTTTTTGGCTCTATACTTCTCCTCTGGTCGTGCTTGCGGGTCCCAATAGAGGGCTTTTATTATTGAGGTTGAGTTGGATCTCGGGAGTCCACTAGATGAATTAATTAGTTTGTTAAATTAATTAGAACTTAATAAATCCCTAATTCATCATCTGGTCCTTCAGTTTCGCCATCTAATTTTATTTATTTCCTTACATAACATAAATTTCTGAGGTCAGGGATTTAATTACAAAATCCCTAAGCTATTAGTGGATTTAGTGTAATTACATTGAGATTTGCTTCATAATTAACCCTAATTAGTTATAGTTTAGTTTTCAGGTCATTACAGTCTAACCCCCTTAAAAGAATTTCGTCCCCAAAATTTCTCTAAGGAGTTCTAAGGCTAAAGAGAAGATCTTCACGGATGCATATGGATGGAAAGAAAAAGTACTATGAAACACTAAACATGAAGGCAGATGATTTGCTAAAGAGAACACTACTTCCTTACATCAACTAGGACCAATTATTGCCCAACTCAAAAAGACAACTACAAAAGTAAATAAAGTCTGGCACGTCTAGGAAGATGATGACGCTACAATAGCAATAAGCAGAACAAGGACACAGCTATCACTGGCATGCTGGAGGTGGTGCTGGAGGCATGCTAGCGAGAGGTGCGGCGTCCGCAACGCGACCGCAGCCAAAGGTATCCTGTAGAAATCGTAGTGTGGCATCGACAGTCCTCTGTAACCAAGATATCTGCTTCCGAGTCCTACGCTGCTCCGTTGTAACTATTGCAACTACCGCCCTCGTCCTCAGATGTGCTCTATAGTTAGCCCTTTCCATGGCTGCGAGCCTCACCTCAATCGACTATTCTCGGCACGGAACGTAATCAGGTCCTGGTGCGGCTGAGGCAGAAGCTCTTCACTACTGGTCGGTCTGCTCCTGCTGCGGCTCATGCCCTTCCTCGTGAGGCTGCTCCTATGGCTACTACTGTTGTGGCTGTTGCTGCTCAAGCTCATGTGCATATCTGGGTAGCTTCATCAGCGTGAGGTTCGTGAAGGTGAAGGACTTCTCAATCAACATCTTGTCCAGCGGGCTCGGCTGGATGCCCCACTCTCGAGTAGCTGCACACATCAAGCACGGGAATAGTAGCCACCCTTCAGGGTGAACCTGAAGTATCTGATGATATGAGTAATCACCAAGGATGGGAGACAAAGGCGCTGGCCGGTTACAACCATGTGAAGCACACGCACCATGAATGGAGTGAGATTGCCTGTGCTACCCGTGCGTGGGTAAACATAGCAGAGAAGATTGCATGAAGTATGTGGTAGGGTGGACGAAGTCTGGTGGCAGCGAGGGCATTACTATTCCTCCAAGTGGCGTTATAGCCACACAAGGTAGTAGCAACATCAGCCCGCTCCGAAAAAGGAAGGTCGGGAACTGTACTGAGCATGTTGTTAATGGGCACGTGCATTAAAGAAGAAACGAGCTGTAGATTGAGGATTCGGGTTCCTCGAGGAGTGGAGAAAGTGATGGAGGAAGTCTCCAGGTCAGGCACAGTGATGTAACTGTACATGTCTCTAGCTAGAGTTTCATAGGCTTGGCCATCCCAGTTCAGGATGGGATCCCAACCTATGGCTCTACGAATGGCAGGGACACCATAAGATTCCACGTGTAGTGCCACCGTGGTTCTCTCCATAAGGAGGTTTACTTTGGCGAACTCAGAAACAGATGCTCTAGGTTCAGGTTTTGGCTCTGGCTCGGGTGAGGACTCAAAATCTTCCATCTTATAAGGGTCAGGAGATGGTTCCCTTCTAGGAGTGGAAGCCCTAGTAGATTTGGGCTTTTGGGAAGCTTTATTTCCCGTAGTTTGTGTTCTTGCCATCCTAACCTTTAGGGTTTTGCAAAAAGAAAATCTAGGGTAGAAATTCTAGTAAACAAGGAAAAGAAAAGTGAGGATTTGATTTACCTTGATTTGGAATTCACCTTTGGAGGATTTGATTGGAGTTGAAACGGGATGAAAGAGACTTAGGGATAAGAGTTAGAGAGAGTAGAGGGGAAGAAGTAAGAAAATGAGGACCTTAAGTAGGTCTCGGCGAGGGTTTCGGCCCGACCTTCAGCGTACCTAAGGTGCGCCGAAGTGTTTTAGGGTTCCAAATTGGAAAATTCCAAAATACACATTTTTCTTAAAGTTTTAGAAGCAAATTCATCATATCAATCACGCCAACATGAAAACTTTAAGAAGTTTTAAATTGGGTATGATTCCTGGTTAGGTCAGATTGAATAATACCTGACCAGTCTTAGGTCCAATAACTAATTATTTACCGAAAATAAAATACCATAATGGTAATTGGTGAAATGTAATTTAATTCTTAATTATTAATCTTCATAATTTGAATATATAAAATCCAACTTCTGTAAATCGTCAATTACCACAGCTTAATGCATTTGCAACTACATTTGCCTCAAAATTTGAAAATTCATCAACATTGGCATTCTAAGTAATCTTAAATTAATTCATACAACAATCATAAGTCCTGGATTAATCACCTCTTAGAGGTCATGAGAATCCAACACTTAGCATAGACTACACCTTAATCGCCGCTAATTCAGAATCCTTAAAAATAATAGGCTAGTTATCCCTAACTGTTCATCCAGAGTACTTGCTAAGGCACACAATCAACAACACATACGTTCCTCACCACTCACATCCTACTATGATTATTTCCCTTAACCCCACTTAACCTATCTGAAGGCTGATCATATAAGCTTCTACTCCTAAATCCTAATTAGTTACTTAAGTCTAAGAAGAACTTATGCTCTGATACCATCTTTGTGACGAACCAATTCAAAAGTTCAGAACCTTCAGATTTAGTTGTGACATTCACCCCATATCACTATGGAAGTGGATCAACAAACATAAGCAGAAGTTTAATAGTTCTAGTAAGATATAAGTAACTACGGTGATATGCTAAACTAGCAAATTTAAATCAAGTGAAATCTATTTCTAACTAACTATACCATTTGTCTATCAGAGTACACTACCCAACCCAAGCCTTCTCGTGCCGCGTCTAAGCTCCTGAACCTGAAATATTAGACAACATCCATAAGCTGGAAGCCCGGATGAGTAAACCTTCATTGAAAGGCATTCACTCATGTTCCAGTAATTGAGAAAATGTGCAGACGTGTACAAAGGTGTAGTACATATAATAGGTGTGCGTCGTGTACAATAGTGCCAAATGGTAAAAATTCTCTCCCATCCTCACGAAGTAATACTTAGTGGTCTGCGATCCTACACTACATGCAATGATTTAAGAATGAGAATTGGGCCAAGTGCTTCATACAAGTGGCGCTGGCAATAATATCAACACAGACGTGCAATTAAAGATAATTGTAAAGCTGTCAAAATTGTCAAATATCGTATAATCCCACGTGATCTCGAATCTCTATCCGGGGTGTTCCAGCAACCTGAAATCACCCCCCCCCCTCGTAGGACGGGCTTGGGGATAGGACCATTCTATGGGAACCGCATAGTTTTAAGGGTTTTCAACCTAGGAGGCACAATTCCCCCACTTATTTTTTATCACGGGCCACTCGACCAAGAATTGTAGCCACCTGCGGTATCCCTCAAGGATTCATACATCTTCACAACTCAACAGAGGCATATATGGCCTAGCTATATCCCAAGCTTACACCAACGTGCGGATCCTTGGGATAACATACCATCTTCCAAGCTAACACCAACGTGTGGATCCTTGGGAAGTTGTCTCACCTCAAGACTGAAGAGATTCCCTATGTGGGTTTGCTCACTCAGCTTGGTCCGACCAGTGTCCCCTCATAAGACTAATTAGCTTTCAAGTCAATATCCCACATGTCAGTCTAATCCTTGTGTCATAAGGGTTTGAAGACTAGGCCATCACAGCCAGAAGGTCTATATGCAATATTCAATTCACATCCTTAAATTTAATGCAACACTCAATAGTTCATAGGCATATATTCACGAAACCAATCATATGGGCACAGTCCCATAACTAATTTATCAAAATTATGAAGTACAGGGTCCTACTCACTAATTACAATGATTACACATATATTCATATATACCTAACTTACTACTTATTATGACGCACATATCCTAACTTACTAACAGCACATAAGATTACATACCGTAGAATTCCTAGCTATAAGTCTTTCTAACAACTACTAACAAGAAATTAACACAATACCAATACTACAACCATTATTGGGGTAGGTTGGGCACTTTGGTAACAATTACCCATCCACATTGCCCATTAACCATTCAATCACATAAGAGGCAACCTAGTGCCTAATCCAATCTCATTTTCATGACATAACAAGTAAAGGTATCTTAATATGTCTAAATTCACCATTCCACATGTAAAGGAAGCATATCATTGTTCAACTATATCCCAACATGTATGTTATGATGGTGCTAAACCGATAGGAAGTTTAGGGAGTCATGCTTACCCATTTTCCCAAAACTTCTATTGCTTGGCCCAACTCGTCCGACTAGATTTTCGGGCTGAGGGGTCGGATTTCACACCGAATGTCTAATTGACCCGGAAATAGGCTAAGCACGTGTAACTAGTCAAGATACACGCGCTCCCGTTGGAATCACTCCAATTGGACCTATGGAGTGGTTCGGTGGGGTGCTCGGCGTGCCAAAATAGATGAAACCGAGGTTTGGTCCAAAAAGGTCTCGATAGACGAGAAGTCAAATTGGTTTAGTCACTTTTTCCTTCGGCGACCCTTCGGAGCGCCTATGGTAGGCTTCGGCGACCTACTTCAATGCACCGAAATTCCTTCGGCGACGATTCCCGAGAGACCATTTTGGTCTCTGGGATTCGGCGACCTCGTCGGTGTGCCGTCGAGTATGCTGAAGCTAGGGAAAGGTCTGCTAAACTTGAAATTTCAATGAAAGTTAGGTCTCACTCTTATGAAGACTCGTTTATGGTCAAATCTTGCTTCCAATGAGTCTTAAGTAGGAATCTAGGGTTTTTCCTTTTCTTCTACTACATTTAGGGTTGGGTTTTACCATCATGCATGTCTAATACACTAATCTAGTGATGAGGGATCCACATACATCATATATAAGGGTTTAAATCCCTATAAGAAGATGGGTATGAGGCACAATCACTTCTCTTAGGTCCAAACACTAAAACACAACCGAAATACTCATTCAAAGGATGTTACTCAACTTGGGGCGTGTTCGTGAGGGTCGGATTTGAGTTGAGGCACATTCCGGAACTTGAAAGATCCCTCTTGAGCTCCAAGCATCCTTAATGGCTCCAAAATCCCAAGTGAAGAAGAGAGAATGGGTGAATCTGTGTTTTATGAGCCAAAGGCTCTATTAATAGGAAATCTGTGAATAGTGTTTTCACTTAAGAGAAAAAATGGGATTTTTGGTACTTCTCGCCTGGTCGTGCTTGCGGGTCCCGATAGAGGGCTTTTCTTATTGAGGTTGAGTTGGATCTCGGGAGTCCATTAGATGGATTAATTAATTTGTTAAATTAATTGGATCTTAATAAATCCCTAATTCATCATCTGGTCCTTCAGTTTGGCCATCTAATTTTATTTATTTCCTTACATAACTTAAATTTCTAAGGCAGGGGTTTAATTACAAAATCCCTAAGCTATTAGCGGATTTAGTGTAATTACTTTAAGATTTACTTCATCATTAACCCTAATTAGTTGGAGTTAAGTTTTCAGGTCATTACACCCTCTCCATGGTAGCAAGTCTCCCCTCAATCGACTATCCGCGTCTGGGGACATAGTCTGGTCCTAGTGCGACGGAGGTGGATGCTCGATGCGGCTGATCAGCTAGCTCCAGTGGTGGCTCGTGCTCGGCCTCCTGAGGCTGCTGCTCCTGCTGCTATGGCTGGTCCTGTGGCTGTTGCTGCTGCTGTGGAAGCTCATGTGCATACCGAGGGAGCTTCATCAAGGAGAGGTTTGTGAACGTGAAAGACCTCTCGAGCAAGACTTAGGCAAGGAAAAGGTAAGTCACCCTTCCGGCTGAGCCGGTAGTACTTGATGATGTGGCTGATCACTAGAGATGGAAGGCAGAGACGCTGACCAGTCACCACCATATAACACAATTGCACCATAAAAGGAGTAAGGTCGCTAGTTTTACCGGTGTGAGGGTATACACTACGAAGGAAGATCGTATGCAACATGCGATAAGAAGCACGGAGTTTGGTGGCAGATAGCGCGTTACTATTCTTCTATGTGGCATTGTAGCCACACAGAGTAGTAGTCACGTATGCACGATCAGAAAATGGAAGGTTTGGAACGGTTTTAAGCTCGTTGTTCATAGGAACGTGCATGAGAGAAGAAACTAGTTGGAGGTTGAGGACTCGTGTCCCTCTGGGTGTGACGAAGGTAATAGAAAAGTCCCTAAGTCCGGCACAGAAATGTACTCGTACATGTCCCTAGTGAGGGTCTCGTACGCCTGACCACCCCAAGTCAAGATAGGCTCTCATCCTATGGCACGAAGGATGGCGGGGACACCATATGACTCTACATGTAGGGCCACGATGGATCTCTTGATGAGCAAGTTCATGTAGGCGAACTCTGAGACGGTCACCTAAGGTTCAGGTTCGGGTTCGGATAGTACTTAATATCCTTTACCTTATATGGGTCGGGTGAGGGTTCTCTGCGAGAGGTAGATCCTCTAGTAGACTTGGGCTTTTTGGAAGTTTTCTTACCCTTTTGAGCTCTAGGCATCTTGGTTTTAGGGTTTAAAGGAAAAGAGAAATCTAGGGTTTGAGATTTTTAACAAGTAAGGAAAAAGGAAAGAGAGAGTGGTTTTACCTTGATTGGAATAACTCTTGGAGGCTTTGATTTGTTAAGGAATTGAGTGAAAAGGACTTGGACGAAGGAGTTAGGAAGAGACAAGAAGAAAGAATGAATAAAAGAGATCAAAAAGACCTTAAATGAACCTCGGCTAGGGCTTCGGCCAGACATTCGGCGAGCCTAAATGTCCGCCGAACAGGTCGTCGAAGCTAACCTGGTGTCCAAATTGAGAAATTTCAAAACACACATTTTTATCCTAATTTTAGAAGCTATTTTTCACATCAAATCACTCCAAATATGAAAACTTTAGGAAAAAATAAATTGGGCGTGGTTCCTGGCTCGGGTCAGATATGAATACCTGACCAGACTCAGACCCAATAACTAATTAATTTACAAAAAATAAGAATAATATAATGGAAGTTGGTGAAATATAAATAATTTATACTTATTAACCTTCATATTTAAATATAAAAGTCCAAATTGTGAAATTCCTCAGCCAAATACATTTGCAACTACATTGGTCTTAAAATTTGAAAATTCATCAGCATTAGCGTTCTAAGTAATTTTAAGTTAATTCATACAGCAATCATAAGTCTTAGATCATCACATCCGAGTGGACATGAGAATCTGACACTTAGCAAAGACTTCACCCAAGTGAGTCACTACTTCAGAATCCTCAGGAATAGTAGGCTAGTTATCCCTGATTGTTCATCCGAAGTAGTTACTAAGGTGCACAATCAACAATCATACGTTCCTCACAACTCACATCCTACTATACTTATTTCTCTTAATCCAACTTAACCTACCTGGAGGTTGACCTATAAAGGTTCTAACCAGAAATCCTATTTGAAGTCCTAAACTAGGTACTTAAGTCTTAGAAGGACTTATGCTCCGATACCATCTCTGTCACGAACCAACCCAAAAATTTAGAATTTTCGGATTATGTTGCGACCTTCACCCCATATCACTACGGAGGTGGATCAACAAATATAAGCAAAAGATTAAACGGTTCTAGTAAGATACTAGTAACTTTTAGAGATATGCTAACTAGCAAGTTCAAATGAAGTAAAATTGACTTCTAAATTATACCAAGTATTCTACCAGAGTACGCTACCCAAACCGAGGCTTCTCATGTCGCGACTAGCTCCTGAAACTAAAATATTAAACAACATCCATAAGCTGGAAGCCCGGATGAGTAAACCTTCGATGAAGGGCATTCTCTCATGTTCCAGTATTTGAAAAAAGTGCATACGTGTACAATTGTATAATAAGTATAGTATGTCCAAGTAGTGTACAGTTATGGCATACAACAATAATAAGTTCTCTCCCATGCTCACAGAGTATTACTCAGTGGTCTGTGATCCTACGGCTACATGCATAGATTTTAAGTATGAGAATTAGGCCAAGTGCTTCATACAAATGGCTCTGACAATAATATCAACACAAAATATGCAATGCAAGAGAAATGTTACGTTGTCTAAGATGTGAAATATCGTATGATCCCACATGATCTCGTTCTCTATCCGGGGTGTCCTAGCAACCTGAATGCATCCCAGGATGTCTCAGCAACCTAGATGCATCCCCCGTATTAACAGACTAAGGGATAGGACCATTCTACGGATATCGCGCAGTTTTAAGGGTTTTCAACCTAGGAGGCACAATTCCCCCACCTATTTTTGATAACGGGCAATTCAGCCAAGACTTGCAGCCATCTGCGCTATCCCTCAAGGATTCATACATCTTCACAACCCAACAAAAGTTATATATATATATATATGGCCTCGTTATCTCCTAAGCTTACACCAACGTGCGAATCCTTGGGATAGCATACCATCTTCCAAGCTTACACCAATGTACGGATCCTTGGGCAATATCATTCCACAAGACTGATAAGGTTCCCAATGTGGGTTCGCTCTCAGCTTAGGTCCGATCATAAGGTCCTCTCGTAGGACTAAATGGTTATCACGTCAACATCCCAGATGTTAGTCTAAACCCATGGTGTCGTGAGTGGTATTAGACCAAGCTATCACAGCCGGAAAGTCCATATGCAACATTCAATTCAAATCCTTACTAAATGCAACAGCCAAGATTTCATAAGCATATATTCAAACATTCAAGAAAATGGGCACAGTCCCATACTAACTTACTAAGAAAGATAAGGTACATAATGTGTCAATAATAATTAACCACTCGCAATAGGACGAATCCTTGTAGGATAGGGCTATTTTGAGGGTGTCGAACCTC
>JAUPMG010195692.1:0-10105 GCA_031762675.1 Pachysandra terminalis
TCCTGACTGTTCCTTGGAAGTAAGAATCTTTTGTGCCTTGATTCCTTAATAATAGAAGTGATTTTGAGGGCATACCCTCTGAAGTTCTTAATGCATTCCAATAGCAGTACCCTCCCATATTCTCTAGAAGAACCCAAGTACCCACCTTCATCTCGCCGATTACTCAACCTCTCCACCTTCCGTAGAAGCCATTCAATCTATTCTCCTTGCAACACCAACCAACTAGAAAGGATCCCTCGCCTCTCCGAGACTCTCAACCATCGTTTGCCGTTGTTCCGAAATCCTTCAAAACTAAGGATCTTTCCGTCAACATTACATTGCCTGCGTCCCACTCCATTCGCATCACAGCCTGTTCCCACTCCGTTCGCAACACCTCCGGATCGCTCCGCGCTCGCCATTAGCTTAATCTCCTTTTCCTCGAAAGTTCTCTCTAAACACTCCACCTGAGACTCCTCCAACTTTCTCCCCCTAAAGAAGAAGTGTTAAAACACAACTCTTAGCCACAGCTGATTCTCTTGCAGCCATTAATGATGAACTTTCTGATTCTAATCTAGTTACCTACACATTTAATGGCTTGGGTCCAGACTATAGTCAGTTTGTCATTACTATGGAAAAGGGGGCCAAAATTCCCACTTTCAATGAGCTACAAGCTCGAGTTTTGAGTCATGAACAATGATTCACTCATGAATCCATGATCAACTCTGCTGTCAGTGATATTGGCACCCAAACTGCTCTGTTGGCAAACAAAAAACAGTCACATAGACAAATCTTTGGGCATAGACATCCCAAGAACAATAAAAGAACTGCAACCACACAAAATTGGCCTAGACAGTTCAACCAAAGTCGTCCAAATCGACCACATCAGCAGAACAACCAAAACGGGTTTGGTAACAACCTTCCCACTAAGGCGTCAGATGTTCAGCCTCGCTCGACTATTCGATGTCAAATCTGTCATAAACCTGGCCAGTCAGCAGACAAATGTTATTTTCGGTGCAGTGCTTCTCGCAACAGTGTTTTGTCTCAAGCATTTGCAGGGTTACACCTTGGCCCCCAACCAACCAGAAATGAAATACAGCCTGATTATGACACTCATTGGATTCCTGACTCCGGAGCAACCAGCCACTGTAGTAAGAAAGACAAGCAGACAACATAAAGCCCTTTTGGAGCTAAAGCACCAGCACGAATTTGGCATAAGAAATTGGGTCATCCATCTTCTAAAATACTTTCTGCTCTTAGATCAAGTGGTACAGTGATTTTTCAGATTTTTTATCTGTTGGTTATATTTGTGACTCATGTCAAATGGGCAAAAGTAGAAGACTTATTTTTTATACTTCAGCTAGACAGACCTTTGCACCTTTACAATTCATTCATTGTGACATTTGAGGCCCAGCTCCTGTCTCACCGGTTGGTGGTTTCAAGTACTCTATTCTATTTATTGTTGACTTCAGTAGATATTCTTGGATATATCCCATGACTGTGGAATCTGCTAGTATTGAGTGTTTCTGTCATTTTAAGACATTGACTGAAAATCTTTTTTCCGCTACTGTGAAAAGTTTTCAAAGAGGTGGTGCCTTTGAACTCACTAAAGGGACTTTAAGAATTTCTTGGACTCATGTGGCATTGTATGTCGAACATCTTGTCCTCACACACCAGAACAAAATGGTGTTGCCAAGCAAAAACATAAGACATAATCGAAATGGGATACTTATGTTTCAGTCTTCTATCCCTAAACATTTTTGGTTGGAGGCCTCCTTTTCTGCTGCTGTTTATCTTATTAATCGATTGCCTACATCAGTACTTCAAGGCAGGTCACCACATGAAGTTTTGTTTGGGCATGTCCCTAATTACTCTCTGCTAAGGACTTCTGGTTGCAGGTGTTTTTCATACCTTGGACCATACAAATCTGACAAGCTAAGCCCTAAATCTTTTCCATGTGTCTTCTTGGGCTATGGACGCACTCAAAAAGGATCCAGGTGTCTTGATCCCAAAAATGGCCGAGCGCATGTTTCGCGACATGTTGTCTTCGATGAGGATACATTTCCCTTCGCTACCTTTTAGATGCCTGCATCTGCTCGTGAATCCACTCCAGCTTCGCTTGCATCTTTGCCAATACCTACGGCTCTCTCCATCTCACCCATTATGCAGCATCTTGATGAACAATTGGCGTCATCTAGACCTAATTTCGATACCTCACAAGGGAGCATTTCTCCTACTACTAGTCAGTCCATCCCGTCACAAACAGCGCCTCCTGCTGCACCTGCGGTTGACTCTACTCTCTCCTCTCCTACGGGGTCTGCTCCAACAAGTTCTGCTCGCACTCATCCAATGATAACTCGCAACCAAGTAGGAACTCGCAAACCGAAGATATATTTTGCTACAAAGAATCCTATTCCAATTGCTTCTACAACTCTCACGTCTCACACCGAGCCATCCAACTACAAACACGCTGCTTAAGATCCAAAATGAGTTCAAGTTAAGACTGACGACTGACGAGTATCGCATCAAACAATAAAGTGATGGGTCCACTGAGTGCTACAAAGGTCGTCTAGTTGCGAAGGGATTTCATCAGCAACCTGGCATTGATTTTTCAAAGACCTTTAGTCTCGTTGTCAAACCAGCTATCATTTGTACTATCCAAACAGTTACTTATACTCGTGGATGGTTTATTCGTCAACTAGATGTTCAAAATGCCTTTCTCCGTGGCATTCTTGAGGAAAAGGTCTACATGCACCAGCCACCTGGAGTCATTGATTCCACCCATCCAAATCATGTTTGTAAACTAAATATAGCCATATACTGCCTTCATCAGGTGCCTTGTGCATGGTTTCAACAGTTTAGCAGCATTCTTCTTCAATCAGGATTTCACCAAAGTGCTGCTGACACTTCTATGTTCGTTCTCCATTCTTCAAATGGCACCTTGATTCTCTTGTTATATGTTGTTGACATTATCCTCACAAGTGATAGCAACACCCTCTCTGATTTCATTCACCACTTAGCACTTCAGTTTGTCAAGAAGGATCTCGGTGAGCTTCACTATTTCTTAGGTATCGAGGCACATCTTCCTCCTTAGTTCTCACTCAAAACACGTACACTGTGGATCTTTTACGTCGTAAGGCATGCTTGGCTGCAAACCATGCTCGACGCCAGTCTCTATTGGTTCTAAACTGTCCATCTCTGATGGCACTCACCTACCTAATCCTCATGAATATTGTACCATTGTTGGTGCTCTCCAGTACCTTACTCTTACTCGCCCAGACATTTGTTATGCAGTCAATCAAGTATGTCAATTTATGCATACTCCCAGCACAACTCACAAACAAGACGTCAAACATATCTTACGGTACCTCAAAGACACTCTTGAATTGGGATTAATCATTTCTACTAACCCTTCAATATATTTGTTGCTTATTCTGACGCTGATTGGGCTGGTTTTCCTACCACTTGCCGTTCCACATCTGGTTTTGTGTCCTTGGATCCAATATTACTGGGGGGTCCAAGAAACAACCAACTGTTGCTCGGTCCAGTGTTGAAGCAGAATACAAAGCCCTTGCTGTCAGCCTGTCACCACATCAGAACTCTTGTGGTTATTCTACATCTTACGTGATTTGTTAGTCATTCCAAAGCTTCCACTTATACTCTATTGTGACAATGTTAGCGCTACCAATATGGTTGCCAATCCTGTTCTTCAAGTACGTTTTTTCGGTCATCACATCAACTTCACTAAAAGAGTTTCCAGCCCAGCCCTTCTTCTTTTTCGCTACAAATTGCTGGGAATTCCTCCCATCAGTTTGAGGGGGAGTGATAATGGATGAGCTGTATTCGGCATACCCTATGTTGTATTACCTATATACAAGTGTACTTTCCTTGTAATACTTGTATATTACAAGTATTATGTAATCCTACCGGAACACAATCTTGTACTCTCTATATATAGCCCTCATTACTACCGAATGAATATAACTGAAAATTCACAACCAAAACGTGAGTACTTTTGTCTTATTTTCTCTGCAATACAGCTATTATTTCTTCATCCTTTCAATAATATCACACCTTAACTTGAGCTATGCTTTTGTCTCGTCCGAAATGAAACCCTCAAATCTCCGCCATGAAGCTGCTTAACAATATGCTATACAAGAGACTCTTGGGGATATATAATGATTCCCTTTAGAAAGGATCCTTTCTTGTATATGGAACTCTCCGAAATTCACCATGTCATGCTCTTTGCCCATTTATCCTCGAAGTTCTCATTGTCTGCGCAAGGCTCTTTCTATAACGAGATCAAAACGCAGTTTCGTGCTTCTAACCGTATCCTGTAATCAGATAATGTAAGAGAACATTCCTCCACTCCATTTTGTGATTTTGTAGTGTGTTACTTGTAGTTGATACAGACTCGTGGCCTACCATGGGGTCTATTTACGAGTCTATGAGGCTTATGAAGGAGCAGATTAAAATTGATTGCCCGAAGTCTCATAAATAGATCCACAAGATCATTGATCAGCATTGGTATAAGACACTGGAGTATTCTTTTCACAGTGTCAGTAAGTGCTTAGTTTATTTTTTTAAATTTAATATTAATTTGTTTTCGAATAAGCAATGATTATTGTTATTGAATATTGATTACTATTCCTTATTCAAAAACCAACGTAGCCGACTATCTGAACCCAAGTATCACTATAACCAAAGGCTTGGATTGTAAGAAGATTTATTACAGACTATACATGATGCTTATGTTAAATTGGACCCTGAGTCAAAGACGGAGGGTGATTTTGAAAATGAGGTGAGATAAACATAAGGTTCTTATGGATCTTTTTTCCCAGATTGTACAATGACTTTAACTTCTAATCTAATAAGTGGGCTTTGTTTCATAGTTAATCATGTTTAAAGTCACAATGGGTTCATTTGTTCAGGACACCACCCTCCATTCGAGGAACAAGATGATGCCATGTAAGTAGTGTCAATTTGTTAGACACTATGTAATTACTTTATTATTAGTTTATTACACATGCATACTAATATACTTAATTAATAGGTGAATGGTGGCTTATATACAGGATTGGTGCCCCATGCTCCGACAGTTAGCTGTGAGAGTTCTAGCCCAGACTGCTTCCTCTTCCTCATGTAAGAGGAGATTATATTTTCAATGATTCACAAAAGAAAGTGGAATTGATTGGCCTATCAAAAGCTCCAAAAGCTCTTTTTCCCACTACAATATGAGATTAAGAATGAAGCAACTAGAGAACGAGACCCACTGGATGTGCTTTTTGCTGATGGGGGGATAATGAAGGGAACCCACTATATGAGGGGGTTAAGACTTTTGAGTTGGACGAGTCTGATGGTCAGCCCAATGCTGAGGTTTCTCAGGATGCTACGTAGATGGGTATTAATGTCGACCAGGTGATGGAGATAGAGGTGGGGTCCACACACAGTGGCGATTCATTTGATAGAGCTATACGGATTACCCCTTCAAGAACGGAAGATGGTGATTGTGGTGGTGATAGTGGTGGCGATGGTGGTGGTGATGGCGGTGGTGATGGTACAGGGTCTAGTAGTGATGGTGGTGATAATGGTGATAGTGATGGTGATGATGATGATGCCAGGGGCAGAGGGACACAGGTGGTGGTGGTGGTAGTGTTGGTGCAACAAGGATAGGGAGTCAGAGGCCTCGACCCCATTTACTAAGGAGGTTGAGTTTGATCATGCTACCCAAGATACGAGCCATGGAACTCAACCATCACATGGCAGAGACAAAAATGACAGAGAGGAAACCCACACAACAATTTGTACACAAGGACAAAGGGAAGGGGAAGAAGCATTTGGGATCACATGAGGAGGCATCTATATCCCATAGCTTCGGATCTATGGATGTCGGGAATGGGAAGCAGGGTCCATCTTCGGCGGAGTCTTATCATAGAGGACATGAACAGTACACTGGAGCTGGAAGATACTACCCTAGAGCTGGAGGACCCCTGGCTGTTAATTGGATTCGGTCGAGTTAATTTGAACTAGATGAAAAACTCATTTTGGTGGTAACGCAGCCGAGTTTGGGATTAACTCGATGAGTTTCTCGAAATCGACTCGTATCGATTGGGGTTGGCGTAACTCAACCTTCTTTTTTTCCACTTTCGATTTTAGAGAGAAGAAACTCGATCTAGAGTTTCCCATAAAGGGAAGGTACACCTACATCATTTTGGCGTGTTGTCATCATCATTGCAGGTCTTCCGTCTCCAGCAACCGCCCAATGGCCTGTTCAATATCTACTTAGGTGAGTAAGATTTCCCTTATATCTTTCAACCATTGAATCTGGTTTTTTTTCTTCGAGAAATAAGAAAGCCCCATCACACATCTTATATACAAATTATGCAACCTAGATTTGAGTCGTTGATGGAGGAACAACACTAGGCCGGCTGCTTCTCCCCATCTCCTCTCCTGTAAATTGCCTTCTAACCTCTTTCTTATCCTTTCTTATCTAATATCCAACAAGAAAAACATTACTTTACGAGGATTTAATAAATAAATAAATAAATAAAGCGAGAGAGAAAGTGGTGCACAACAGCTGTGCTCCAATTTTAAAAGAGTAAAGTTGGTTTTTAGTTTTTAAATTATAATTTTTCTAACTAATCTAAACTTAAAAAGTTTATTTTTAGACCCATATTTCTTTCATTTTTTTTACCGATTTTTTTTCTTGTTTGTTCTTTTTTTTTTTTTTCTTAAATTGACTCTTCCCTTATTTTTTTTCTAATATTTTGTTTTCTATAAAGCATCTCCTCTTCTCTCATTGTATATTATTAGTTTTAAAATAAAGAATTAACCTTTGTGATTATTCACTTTTAATTCTAAGTTGTTAATTAATTTTCCTTTTGTTAAGTAAAGAGAACTATTTCGTTTAATACTTTCTTGATTATTCTCTTTTAATACTAAGTTGTTAATTAATATCATTATTTATGAAACATCACAAATGATCTATATTATCTTTGTAATTTTATAATACATTCTTTTAATTTTATATATATATATATATATATATATATATATATATATATCTATCAGAGTAGTCTCGAGTCGAATCTATTTTTTGGATTTTCAAACACTGCCTACACCTACTTGGTCATTTGACTGTTATGGCACAGAGGATTCCGCCGCCTTATACGGATACAAAACTACAGCTTCTAGTGGAGGGGGATATGGGATCTTTCCACAAAACCCATACCCCCAAGATATGATCCACATACATATCCCAATCCAACTTCTACTGTTACGGTTACTACTATGACAACTTATTATCCCCAGTATTCACCCATCGGGATAATGGTGCACATGAGTATTGATGACTACCATAGATATGTTAATCAGTATATGGAGGGGTATCATCAACTTATGAGTTGGGCACAATATTGTAAATACGTGAAGAGTACATATTACGGCCAGCCCAAGGATGATGTTAATGATTCTGAGCCTTCTCGGAATTCCTTATAGATTTGATGTATTGTATTCGTGATTTGTGAGTTGTGACATTTATGATACACTTATTTACGGTATTTTTCTATTTTAAGGTTCATTTATATTATGTTATGATATTTATGTTATACTTTGTTGAGTGTTGACACTTTACAGCATTTATACGAATTCTCAAGTTAAAGGTTCTTTATGTTGTATATATTTTTTTCAATATATTCTAATGTAGTTTACTGTATTGTCTCTTATTTAAGCTTATACAAAATTTCAAAACAAAAATCATGCAATTGGAGACAATTTCACCACTTTTCCTTCAATTTGGAAGAAATTTCCCTCATGTTGGTGACATGTCGCTGGCCAGTCTCAATGACAATACCAGCGACATCGACATTTAAAACCTTGGATATATCTACTCCTTATGTGAGATCTGAGAATCAGCTATAGATCTGTTTATAAAGTCTTTTCAATTGTGCCGAATCCATTTTCTAACAATGACCTTAGAACATAACACCTTTGACTTTACTTTAAATCATTAGATTTAGTAGTAGATTCATTAATTGCACATAATATCTCGTAAGTAGAAGTCGGGTTGATCACATAAGAGCCAAGCTGGGATTATAGAACATATATTTACCAGCTTGAGGGGGGAGTATTAGTACACTTATCTGTAATATGTTTAGCATTTATGTCATTCTCCATTTTACAGATGTTTAAACCCTACATATAAATACAGTATGAGCAATTGAGAGAGATTATTGAAAATTTCTCCTCCTTTCTTCAGTTCTCTTTCTTCTTTCAACCATTCATGTACTTTAAACCCCAACTGTAACACCCACAATTGCTTTTGCAAATTTTACCGAAGAACAAGTTAAATCTTGTAAAATCTTTGCAAATATGACTCTTGAATCGGAATGGATTTCACAAATTTACAAAATAGGTGATTTGAAATCAAAATTCAAGTGTGTTTAGAAAACGATTTGAGGGTTTTAATCAATATTTTTACGGATTGAAATAGCAGAAACTATCAAAATTTCCCCCATTTGACCTCTTATAATGACTTGTGCAAGTTTGCAAGGGGATATA
This sequence comes from Pachysandra terminalis, assembly GCA_031762675.1. Lineage (NCBI taxonomy): Eukaryota > Viridiplantae > Streptophyta > Magnoliopsida > Buxales > Buxaceae > Pachysandra > Pachysandra terminalis. Next base: position 8,536 of record JAUPMG010195692.1, read on the forward strand.
TTGCTCAATACCACGATATACCGCCAACGCTAATATCATGATATATCGCCCATTATTACTATATCATCCAATATATTGTAAAACAAAAATTAAACCCTGGATTTGTATTGCCCCCAGGGAAAAGGGATATCGCCCAATATATCGAGGGATATATAGGTATTGAAAACCATGCCAAAACCTCATCAAATTGGTTTCTATTAATAAGAATGTGTCTTTTGTATGCAAACACCACCATGCTCAGGATATGGTTACATAAAAGACACAAAACCACTGATAATGTTAAAATGCTTCTCCAAGAAGGAAAAAGGCATGTGATTTCAAGAAGACCCATGAGGTTTGAAGCAGCAACATTAAAATCATCCTAAACTGTTTTAAACAGGAGATAATTGTGGAAAAGAAACCTATTGAATTGATACATACGGTTAATGCGATTACTTATACCATGGAAGGGACCTAGAGGGCTTGTTTTGACAGATTAAGACTAAACATAGATCCGTTTAGAAAAACTTGCCCAATTTATTCATAAATATAAATGCAGAAAATTTATACCATATTTTGATTTCTTCTTTCTTTTTTTTTTTTGCCTTAATATCATTCAAAGTAGTCTATATAGACTCCAAAAACCCAATTAATATCCAAATGTTGATGACCTAAATATTTTTTTATTTAATATTCTTGATTCATATCTGTCTGTGTATATATGACCAGGGAATGCAATGTCGCCGACATGTCGCCCGACACAATCTCGAAGGTGGCGACACGACATATGGACCATAAGTTGTTTTAGGGCGACTTGAGCGACATGGGCGACATGCCGACATGTCGTCAATGTCGTAGAAGTCGTCATGAAATATGCATGCCTCGGAGACATGTCAGGGGACATGGGCGATAATCGCTCACTTAAGGGGATTAAGTGTAAAATAGGCGACATGTCGCGCGTGTCGCATGTCGCCCATTTAAGGAGGAAATCGAGCAGATTTCCCCCAAAAATCCTTCAGAAGCTGATTTTTTCTCCTCTCTTCATTTTTTTTGGTGAATTCTGCCCAAATCAAGTTCTATTTCACCTGATTTGTGTACAAAAACACAAATCAAGCTCCGATCTACGACTCTACGCCGTTTTCAAGACTTTCCTTGAAGAAATCAAGGTAACAACTCATTTTTTTCGGATCTAGAGTAAACCTGTTGTTGAAATCATGAATCTTAATTATATGTTAAGTAATGACACCCAATCTATAGATGGGTGTCGTTACTTTTTTTTTTTCAAAATAAATATATTTATTTAATTATTTTTGACGAAACATACATGGTATATAATATTTAATAGATATAAATAATGACGTAGGGCTTAAATTTATTATTAATAAATATTATAATATTTTTGTAATAAATTCTTATAATTTAATTTATAAAAATATATTCTGGTTTACTTTTTAATAATTGTTTAATTGATAAAAAATATTTATAATTTAAATATTTAAAAAAAATCAAAAAAAAATACAGAAAAATATGGGAAAAATAGTAGAAAACCATATTACTAAAACTTAATAGTTTGTGTTGAAATTTACTTTGA
>JAUPMG010195702.1:0-10105 GCA_031762675.1 Pachysandra terminalis
TTATGTTTTGGTATTGATCCGCGGTCCAGAAATGGATCCCGAAGGTCACACCTCGAGATCTGTGCCAACCCTCATTGTGATTCGGGCCACTAGTTTTGGGGCGTGACACTTATGTTGTTATTAATATTTTTCAAGTATGGGATGAATTCAATCGAAGATAGCTGCTAGGGGAATTATGGGAATAGAAGATAAATGTTCGATTATCATATGTTAGTTTATAGATTAAACTTAGTTGATTTACGAACATATAGTAACTTGTATTAATATTTATTTGAATTCTTATATTATTACTTTCGCTTATGTTCTATAATTCTTATCCACTCCCATTGTATTGGGGTGAGAGTTGCATCTTCCAACCTTTTGGGTATCCCAAGGATCTATTTAGGTTTGGGATGTGAGACACACACACACACGCATACACACACACATATATATATATATGTAAAGAGAGAGAGAGAGAGAGAGAGAGAACCCTTGTCTATCTTTTCTGATGGTAGGTCATCGGCTATTGAGATTTTTGCAACGAGAAAAATGTGATTTAGGGTTAGAGGAGCTCTAGGGTTTTGTGGAAGTTCTCTGCATAGAAAGAATAGAAAATAAAAAATTATAAAGTGAAGGTGGGAGCTTGTAACGAACAGGTCCGTGGCTTTTATAGCCACGGGCCTATTCGTAATTTTTTTTCTTTTTAACTTGTTATTTATATTATGTTATTGAGAAGGGTAATAGAAAATCATTAGAGAAGGAAAAATATAAATTGTCGAGATATCATCCATGCTAACAAGATTCCACACCACAAAGCAAGGGAACCTTAGTGTTTAAAGGACACAAGTCTCTCTTATAAGTCTCTTAGATAAGCTATTACTGTTTATTTCTTTCACGTATTTGTGAGTTATACGTGAAGGTGATTGGATCTATTCACTATTCTCCCAGATGATGAATGATCCTGATTTGAGGGCATGCTCTGGTATTTATAGGAAAAACATCCAAAATATCCTCTTGACCTGGACATGTGTGAATCGGACGTATGTCCAGAGGGATGATTGGAAATATCCCCATGCAGCAATGAATATCCAAAGTCTACGTGTAGTCAACACGCACAGTTATTTACAGAAGAAAATTATGGTTAGGTACTTGATCAAGTAAACTTGCTCTGTGATGGGTTGCGTTGGGATACAAGAGATCACGGATCAAACAATATGCGTAACATGCATGTATATCCAAAAAAACGTGTCCATTCTTATCTCTACCATTCCTGATATGGCAATATCCCCTTAAATAAGATATACAATATATATATATATAAATTGTTGAGGTTTTATCAGGTGGCTGTTTTGGGGATTTATTACAATCAACTTTAAATAGAAGAGTCATTCATATTCCACAGAACTACTCTTCAGGCCTTCGTTCACCTTCGAGAGAACCCTTTTTCGTAAGTTAATCTATATTCCTTCGAAGGAAGTCAGATTAACTCCATACGTTACAAGGTGACTAGTATATTATTGAATTACCCATACAAAGACCTTAGATTTAAGTTTCTCAGCAGGAAATTCCATTTCATGATCAGTATCCCCTCTAAAGAAGAGTCATCCGAGAATCCCTCAAGGTTCTAGGACACGCAACCAATTCGAGTGTCCTTGAATTGAACTCAGTGAAATCAGAGGTAAATGTGTTTCCTTCAAAATTCCCTTAAGTAAAATGCAATAAGGAGTCCCCCAAGGTCTTTAGATGTCATATGTAGGTGATATCTGGGGATGAGAGAGTGAACATGACTTTGAAGGCTTCTCTAATAAGGATTCCTACAAGCTAGTGAGGTTTTAGTCAATTGAGGGTGACATTCCCATATCTTTGTCCATTGTAGGGAACAAACCCTTAGTCCTCCGAAAAGGGTGACCAACCCTTAGTCCTTTGAGGGTGACAAACCCTTAGTCCTTTGAGATTGTAAAGCCATTGACGAATCTCCATGTCCTTACTTACTGAAGAAGCTAACTCTTAATAAGATAAGGACAAGAAGATCCTTGATTAAGCCAAAAGATCATCAGTATAGCTGACGTGGCATAATGGGAGAGCGGACATCATTTGGAGTTCACACGCATGAGGTAGTGGATGAGCAGGTAAACCTCAATATAAATGATATAGGGCTTGCGGGTGTATTTTATAAACAAGAAATCGCGTGTTAAGATCATGCTGCGTGTCCAATGGGATTAATTAGACTGTCGGATCATCATTAGCCCCCTTTGCTCTATTTTCTATGTTGAAGAAAAAAGTAGGAGATCATATCTTAGAATGGCGGGCATTAAATGATGTATCTTTCGGGATAACGCGCATTAAATGCGAAAGCATCGAACGTGATGTTGCATTAAATATGGCATGATTGCTTCCCATGATTGTACATAAACCGCTGAATAACGTTTGAATTTCTCTTGGAAGAAGGAGGTCTGTCAATGTTTATAAATAGAAGCTTCAACAGAGAAAGAAGTCTTCTGCGTTTTTAAAATTTCCTGAGATTTCCGAGCTTTAAAACTTCTTATTCTCTTCTTTTTCTCCCGTCCTTCAAAACGTCAAGCATTTCATTATCTTCTTCAAGTGCAAAGGGATCCTCTACTTCAAAGAAGATCGTGGTTTCTCCACAGAAAAAGACATCAACTTCTTCTGTCTTGTCTGGGAATTTCTAAAAGGCTTTTACCAGCTAAGCTTTGGCTGAATTCATTGAGGAAGGAGAAGTACCAAATACCCCTTATCCAGAAGGGGAGGATATTACTGTGGGCTTTCACAAGATGGAGACAGTCTCTTACTTATGGACCAATAAGGGTGATTACACTCTTTCTGAAATCGGTTTTCAGTCTCACTTCAATCTACCTTTAGGATGGTCTGATTGGTGTGATCATATCCTGAATAACTCTGAGTACAAGACGATTCTCGATGCTGCCGGTGTGTTGGAGATAGTACAGATCTCTACTGGAGAGTTCCATAGAAATTATACAGGGTTGAATACTTTGATCCTCCGATGGAATCCGGTGAATCATGTTTTTGTGTCGGCTTTCCAGGAGATTACCCTGACTTTGGAGGACATCGAGGACCTTCAATATCTTCCCGTACTAGGAGACGTCAATCCTAGAAAGATTTTCTTGTCTTCCGACGAGAAGGGTGCAGTGGACCTTCTAAAGACGTGTATGAAGAAGTCCATGCAGAACTCAATGGTGAAAGCCAAGAGAGAAGGTGAAAGCTCTAAGCACACCTTCGCAGGGTGGGTTCGGTACTTCTAGAGGGAAAAAGAATTTTTGAATACAATACCAAGTGCAACAAAAGGTATTGGGGTGAAGACCTAAATAGTGCGGTCCATCTGGACGCATTCTTAGCCTTCTAGCTATTATGGTTTGTCCTTGAAGGCTATCCTATGGAAAGGGTAGTCGAGTGAGTTTTCCCCTTGGTATTTGGGGACGTTGTACATGCATTTGAACTTGTTGTGTGAAGATCTGGTCAGATTTTGGAACAAGCACTTGGTAGAGACTATGGTGGATGTTAACTTCCTATAGATGTTTCTGTGGGAGAGGTATAGCAGGTATGCTCCTCTGAACTTCAAGAACATCGAAGGCAGGGTGTTGAATCTAGGTCTCCACATGTCACATCCCAAATGTAAGAGTTCTGAAATGAGTCCCTGTAAGTCAGAAATATGTATCTCATCCACATGGGTGGGGCAATCAATACATTGCCAAAATAATTTAAAGTACTGAGATTTTATTAACTTGGAAAAATAATCGAAAAAAAAGTAACTACATCTCATAACAATCAAAAACTAAGACAATAAAACAAAACATCGGAAAAAAATACTATAGTTCTCATGCTAATCTAATTCCTAAGCAAAATAAAGCCTAACTGTGGCTAGTAAAATACTTTGGCACGAAAGCCAACAAAATCAAAGAAAATTCCTAATATAAATCCTAAGCATCTTCTTGTTTAATAAATTCAGTAGTTCCGTCAAAGCAAGGGTCCAAAGTAGGGTCTCCATAATCCAAGTACTCCTAGTCTAATGTGCCTGAAATACGTTGCTTGAAAGCATAAGCTACACTTAGCCAGTAAGTAATCAAATTTAACAAGGTTTATAATTTGAAGTAGGGCCAAGGCTCACTCTTCAATAATAGTCCATAAAATTTCCAAAAACATAAATATTATTAATATGAACAGATTTATCAATGAAACATGGTATAAGCACAAGAATGGTGAAGTCTTACTATGTGCCTACTGTGTACAGATAATAATCACCATGTGTGATCTAACATGTAGTCTAAGTGCTATGCAATTAATTAAATTAAACTATTATCTAGAATTATATATTGGTTCCCAAAATATCGATCAATCCTTTAGTAAGATGTCTTCTCGAACCATCCCCCCCATACAAGGCCACTCTCAAGTTAAGATATTCCATGTGCGCATCATAGTTCTATGGGGCTTCGACCTAGAGAGCACAATTCCCCCACTTATCTGTGATCAAGGGTAATAATTCCAAGGAATTTCATATGAAAACTTCTCAGGGAATTGTCTATATAAGCAAGAAATAGGCACTCCTTTAATAATATTCCATAGGACAAACATAGTTTCGAAGGATCCATAGGTATATTGGGATAGCCAGTCCCTGAACTTCATTAATAAATAATGAAAAACTCCCCTAACCTACTGTGATTTCCAGATCACAACAACCTCTTAAGTCCTTAAAAGTTCAGTAGTATGAACTTACGTGCAAAGGGTGTAGACCTATAGACCAAATTCATTGTCTTAAGGCATGAGAAGTGCAAGTGATAGGGTGTACGTTACCTAAGCATGCAATTGTTGTGTACAGTGTGTAATAAGTCTAACTACCATGTTGACATGTTAAAATCAGGTAAAATCAATCATATAAAAATATTGTGTTCAAACTACCATGCAAAGTAGTCCAAACAGGGTATAAGTAATTGAAATATGCATAATCAGGCATAACTAACATCAGAATTGGTCTAATGAGATCAATATACACATGATAACAAAATTATAAACGATTTGGATCAAGTTGGCACATTTTGGCTCGCCTAGGGGTCGCCGGTGTACCTTCGGCGGGTGCTCGGCGCGTTAGTCGATGCATCGAGTAATCGCTGAGGGTTCTGGATTTCAGGCTTTCGTCTCAGGGTTTTCCTCAGCGAGTTCTCGGCTCATCGAAAATATGGTAGGCGCCAAAACCAGGGGCCTAAAAATATGTTTGTGAGGCTCAGCGCCTCCACGGCTCATTGAGTTGGGCATCAGCATAAAAACCAGAGACTTGAAATTATACAGAGAAGGCTCGGTGCCCGGCTCATCGAGTACTGGCCGAGTGCTCTTCTTAGCTGGTTCGGCGCATGCTCGGGTTGCCGAATTTTCAATTCTCAGCATTTTTCTAGAATTCTGATCTAATCATACTTCTAATCAATTTTCTTCCTTAAGTAACCTTCCTTAATATTAAATTCCAAAAAAAATCCAATTAAAATATTTAAGAAAATATATGTAAATAAATAGTTATTAAATTGGTTTGAAAACTAATATGATTTTGAAATCTGACTTCGTATAATTGAAAAATAAACTTTAAACACTACTTAAACCATAAAACTAATTAAATTTGAATACTTACAGTGTTGTTGCTGAGTTAGAGCAGAAAATTCAGATATGTTCTTCTCCTTCTTAGCTCCAAGCTTGTGTGATTTTCAAAACCAGGCTAAGCCTCTCTATTTATAGTAATTAGACAACTTCCTAGTCCTATTAGTATTAGTCTTTGTGTTTTAATCTTGTCCCTTCATTGGGATGCCTTAGATTCAAAGCCATTAGATGAATTCCCAGCTCTGCTAGTTCAACTATGTTTCTATTATTTAAATTTTTAAATCCTAGCAAGTTTCTAACTCCTATGGAAGCTTCTATTACTGTTTTAAATCTTAACCATTGATTGGGATGTATTATGTACTGTAAGATTTAAACCATTCATTCTAACTTAAGAAGTTATGATTGTATGTGTTGCACTTAGTTTCCTAATTGTCCAACCCCCCAATCACAATCAGTGAAAAGTCAAATAATATGGCTACTTACTAAAATTTCAAATTAACCCATAATTCTATAGGAATGACACATAAGTCCTAACTTGATTTGTGTTATTACATCCTACCCTCAAGAAACTTTAGTCCTCAAAATTCGTTACCTTATGTGAAAAGAAGTTGGTACTGCTCCCTCGTATGGTCTTCAAGCTCCCATGTTGCTTTAGAGATCCCGTAATTTTTTCCATAGTACCTTTACCTTTAATATCACCTTGTTGTGTAGTACTGGTGATGCACAAACCGGTAAATGATCAAAAATGTCAATTTACTTTGTAGGTTTGAGCATTCAAAGGATTCGAACACTTGCTTTCGCTGGCCTAAATCAAAGAAAAACTATTCCAACGAAAGGTTTCCTTTTGTTTGAAGTTTAAGCAAAGGGAGAAATAGGTAAGATCAGTCAGGAACATACAGAAAGATAATACAGAACTTCTTGATTTCAGAAAGAGGATTTCTAAGACAAATGCTCTGTAAATTCTCAGAGAATGTCCAATATTCAGAGAATTCTCCCTTACCATTCTTTCGGATGCCTCAACCACCTTTTATAGCCTCACATTCATTCTCTAACCGTTTGCAACGTTTCATGAATAGATTGGAAACATTTGACTGAACAGGCGGTCAATATCCAAAATGTCTAATTCGATATGTAGCATTTCAATAAATACTTTCATAACGTTTGGTTAACTTAATGAACATGACGTTATAAAAATAGAGATATGTTACTATTCTGTATTGATTCAAGTCCTTTAATGCTACAAGATCTTCGAGAGTTTTTCTCTTCGAGAATCTTGATAGGACTTATCTTTCTAGCCCTCCATTCCTGAAAGTCTAATGTTTATTTCTCCCTATGTTGAATAAATCACTTCGAGATCAAAGTCTTCGAAGAGTGATTGAATGTTAGGGAATATTCTGTTAACAAAATACAATTCACGACAATATTCGAAGCATTATAGTGTTTATTGCGAGTGATTATTTCAAAGGATGACTTCCAAATAGGAATGCAATACTTTTAAAAGATAATTTGGAATACTAGTCATCTTAAAGAAATGATTATGAAATAGTTATTTTGAATGATTATTTTGAAGAGTAATTTAAAGTGACATGATTATCTCGAAACGCATTTCAAAATATCAACGATTTTGATATAATAACTTGGCTATTTCGAGATGCTTTCTTGAAATACATAATGATGGTTGTTTCGAGATATAACTTCGAAATACTGATAATGAAATAATATTTATGGTGATGATTTGACCCTCTCGAGGTGGTTGACCAATATATGCTTCCATATTTCAAAGGCTATCTTTCAAGAATATGATTCGAGGCCTATCTTAAGTATAACTTCGAAATATACTATTAATTTCAAGATGATTCTCCCTGAATGGGCTTTCTACCAAATATATGTTTTTGACAATATTCGAAATACAATCTTTGGATATGTAATTACACAATTGACCTTGCCACATGTCAAAATATGATTGGATTGAACCAATTTTCAAATTGACTAATCATCAGTGGCCCCCTGCGTTTAGAATGTGATATTCATTCACATTGTAAATGCATATTCATAAGAGGCAATTTCTTGATAATTACATAACATATACGTTTGTGAATATATGTTTTGTATACTTGATTAATTCGAAGGTTTTCGTTCAAAAAGAATACTGGTCTTAAGTCTATCTTATGTAGATCTTTAGAGTACTTATTGTTTCGAGATAATTCTCCATATATATGGATCCTCGAACAAGGATATTTTGAAACTAAAATTTCGAAAGAGTACTGGTCTGAGAGGTTCATCTAAAGTGATTTCTCAATATATTTTTTCTACGGTCTATCTTAAATAGATCCTTAGAATGTTAAATGCTTTGAAAATCATACCGATTCGAGATAATTCTCCCAACATATGTGGCCAAATACTCCAACATATGTGGGCGTTTGAATGTCTGGGGCCTATTTTAAGTAGATCTTTGAAATACTTGTCCAATTCGGGATAATAATCCCAACATATGTGGCTAAATATTCCAGCACATGTGGACGCCCAAATTTTTATGAATCGAGATAATGCTCCCAATATATGTGGCTAAATACTCCAACACATGTGGGTGCTCAAAATAGAACACTTCAAAGTTGAAACTTCAAAGGGATATTGGTTTAAGATCTATCCTAAGTAGATCCTTAAAATTATAATTTTGAATGTTTTCCTTTATAAGAATATTGATAAGGTTTTCTCATCACTTAGAAGATTTTTCCTTAAAGGAATTATGGTATAAGGTTTTCCGTAGAATGTTTACAAAACTTGATGATAACAGCAATGCAATGATCAAATATTTATTTGAGGTCCATTTTAAATAGATCATCATAATATTTATTCGAGATAATTCTCCCAACAAATGCGGGCACTCGAAGATCTTGAAGTCCATCTTAAATGGATCCTTAGAAAGTATATATTGATCATTTTAAAAGTTGTCCATCAAGGAATGCTGGTGTAAGATCTTTCTTTAGTAGATCCTTAGAATATTTTTTGATTTCAAGATTCTCCTACATATATAGGCCCTCGAAGTACGCTACCTTGAATTCTCATACCATATGTAGGCATTCGAAAGTTTGAGGTTTTCCTTAGAATATAGAATGTAATTCAAATGTTTTCACTTGAAAGTACATAGATCTCTTCAAGCAAATATTGGTTTAAGATTTTTCTTAGAATTAGAATGTAATTCAAGCGTTTTCATTTGAAAGTACATTGATTTCTTTGAGAGTTTTCTCTTCGAAGGCAATATTGGTCTTAAATATAGAATGCAATTCAAGCGTTTTCACTTGAAAGTATATTGACCTCTTCGAGAGTTTTCTCTTCGAAGGCAATATGCTACTTCGAATTTGATTCTCCTACTGTGAGTAGGCATTCGAAGTTCCGAAGTCCATCTTATGTAAATCCTCAGAATACTTGTCTTTCGTGATTTTCCTACATATGTAGGCCTTCGAAATATGCTATTTCGAATATGATTCTCCTACCGTAAGTAGGCATTTGAAGTTCTAAGGTCTATCTCATATAGATCCTAAGGATACATATATGATTTCGAGTTGATTCTCTCACTTTTGTGAGCGCACAAATATCTAAGGTCCATCTTGTGTAGATCCGTAGGGTATATATAATTTCAAGTTGATTCTCTCACTTTTGTGTGCACTCGAATTTATATTGCTTCGAATGTATACTCCCCACATACGTGGGTTTTTGAAGAAATACTTAGTTTCGAAAAGATATTCTTAATTGAATATATGGTTACATAATTGCATATAGGGTGTAAGCCCCCAATTTCATAATCAAACATCTCATATATATAAAAGTAAGATGCAAAAATATTGATTTGAAAGTTATCAAACCTTTTGAGATAGCAATGTAACATTCCTCCTCTGCTTCACGTAATGGCGGATTTTGAGTGTACGCTTCAATAGCTATTTGTTTAGAGTTCGAAAAGTCAATTTCTTTCATATTCTCTTCGAGCCTCTGATATTGCAGCAAATATCCTTGGAAGATTTGGTAAAGGTAGTGAGAACTTGTTCTGGGTTGCAATTCCATTTCTCACGTTTTACTTGAAAATAATACAACCTCCTCATGGAATAATGTCACGACCCGAACTCGATAGACCATTGGGCCCAAAGGGGTCCAGATAATGACCTTCACTTCCCGAGAGGGAGAGTGGATAATAATGGTCAAACATAAGGGGAAGTAATAACAGTTCTAGTAAGATATAAGTAACTAATATTACAAAGTCTAGATCTAATAAATTCTATGAAAATAAAGACTATCTTTAGACTAAAACAATAATCTATCAAAGTGTTGTACCCAATCAGGGTATCTCTCGTCGAACGACACAACGAACTGAGAGGTCCTCTAAGACCCTGATCTCCATATCTGCCAATCAAGGTTAACGAACCTGAAAAATGGTTGCACAAAGGCATGAGCTAACTAGCCTAGTAAGATTTAGATTCGAGAATATATAAGCTTAAAAACTCAGAATTCTAGA
>JAUPMG010195713.1:0-10105 GCA_031762675.1 Pachysandra terminalis
TATTGTATTCATCAGTCTGACCATTATGAAATCTATTGTAACCAAAACCATTTAGATTTTCTGCTTCCCTTGAACTTCTTGGCTTTACATTTTCAATAATGGAGTTTGCTCACTATGTTCTCTTCTTATTATGACCTTAATTTCCAATTACTATGATTTGCTTTGTAGAATTTTCCAATACTGTATAGAGGAGATTGATTTAAGAGGTGAGAGCTGTGTGGATGCGGAGTGGATGGCATACTTAGGTGCATTTCGTTTCTTGCGCTTGCTGAATGTTGCTGGCTGCCGGGGTGTCAATAATTCTTCCCTTTGGCTTATTACGGGTATGCACTTCTATATTTTTACTTGAAGTGTACTCTAAGATTAGATAAGAATTGTCTTCTCGAGGACTGTTTTATTTTTAAGTTCTTGAAAATGTTCTTTTAATGAGTTGGAACAGTCTTCTTTAATTAGAATTTCTACTGCCTGATTCAAATATCATTGTCTAATCACTTCATAGCAGTTTCTGATGATGCAAGTGATTTAGTTCTTCAGCCAAATCATTGGATTGATTTGCATGATCTAAAATCTTTCAGATTATTTGTCTTTTGTTTCATTTTTAATTGCAATTCCTGGAGGTACCATGAAGGAGACAACTGTATAATGCTATTTTGGTGATACATCCTATATGCGTTACATATGCCTACAGATTCATTGGTTCTGAATTTTTTTATCAGAAAGGTACCATGTTTAATGAGGTATGATCTAAACATCAAACTGATAAAAGACTTTCCAGATGATATTTATTTATATTATTAAGGTCTGAGGGCTTGAAGCTAAAGTTGTTAATGTCTTAAAAAAAAGGTTTCTTGACAGATTCTTTCTGTATCTGTGGTTTCTTGTTGTTGTGCGATGCTTCACCCATAATCATAAGGTGACCTATTTAATGGAGGTTTGAACAAGGTTTCAAATGTCGATATTGCTGAGTTTGGCTAGCGACATGTCGGCGACATGGGGGAAATTTCCCCCAAATTAGAGAAAAGGTGGAGAAATTCACCCCAAATACATTTTTTTTAATTAAATCTTAGATTATGTCTAAATAATAACTAAATACACTAAAATACATCAGAATATATTGAAAACAACACACAAAACATAAATTGTAAAGTAAAGGGTTAATATTCATTCAACAAAACCAAAAAATACATGTTTTACCTTCAATGTGTTGAGTCGAGTGTTGAATCTTCAATCTTCTACTCCAAAGCATGCTAAATTTGTGTTTTTATACACAAATCTAGATGAAAGTTGAAAAAATAAAATAAATTTTATTGGTTTTTGTATGAAAAGAAATGGGGGAGCATATGTGGGGAAATGTCGATCAAAATGATCGACATTTCCCTCACATTCCCCTTCAAGTGTCGACATTTCACCGACATTTAGTGACATGTCACCGACATCAGGGAAAATTAACTTCCAGCGATTTTCCTCGAAGTTTCGTGTCGCCCAGGTCAAAAAAGGCGACATTTCGCGACATGTCGCCGACATTTAGAACCCTGGGGTTGAGAATGGCTGTGGCTACATGAATAAGTATGGTGTTGAAAGGCATGGCCTTCAATATCCTAGAAAGCGTCAAATATCTCATTTATATGACAGTTAAACTCTGCCTAGATTTGGTTCATACAGTCAGTATTTGATAAATGTTTTATCTTTGCTTTCTGTTTTCCTGGTTATAGGATTGGATACTTTAAAGGAGGTGGACCTTTCTAGATGCTTAAAGTTTACTGATGCTGGTGTTCTGCATCTTCTATCCCTTCCAAAACTGGAAAAATTATATGTTTCAGAAACAGGTCTGACTGATGATGGGGTTGCTCTTCTTTCTTCGCTTAGAAACCTATCCGTATTGGACCTGGGAGGTCTACCTGTAACTGATTCGGCACTTTGTTCTCTCCTGGTATGCCATTTTCTAGTTCTTGGTTCAATTTTCTTCCTGTTTCTGCGGATTGCTTGATGTAATTCTTCTCATCCTTTGTTAGCAGTGTTTGCACTATAATACATGGGCTATAATTTTCTGTCAAGTGTAAATGCATTAAAGTGTAACACTGTGGAAAGGAACTAACATTTGGCTTGAAGTAACAGAGAATGGGGCTCGGATCCGTATTTCAGTCCACTAGTTATCAGTGTTTAAAAATCAGTTGGATCTGATTGCCACTAGATCTCTCACTTTACCTTTTTGCCATAAATGGCAACCAAATTCTCTTTTTCACTTTTCAAAGCACATATGATGGTTTGATATTTGAGGTAGGAAATCTCCTACTCAATTGTGGTCCTGTTTTTCATACACTCACCTGAGAAACTTATGCAATTTGGAGACCATACATGCCGTGGCTTCTCAGCCTAAATGTTAGAAGAGTTCTGAAAGCTTCTTCTGACTGTGTAGAACAGCTAATATAGGGGAAGGTACAGTTATGTCACCAACTTTTAGTGATTCAGCATTCTCACACATAGATTAACAATGAAGGAAGCAATAATAAACTTGAAATGTGGATTATGTAGCTTACACTCCTTCCTAATAAGAGCTTTAGTATGGAAGTCAACAATAAATAAGATTTGTACCTCTAAATGAATTTCTACTACTACATCTCAAAAAAGATGCTCACTCATAACAACTCCGAATTTTACCAGATAAAATTTATTTTAGCAAATCATATAAACACCTACTTTAAGAAAGATATTGCCTATCTTTAGAAAATGGTGATTATTATTATTATTATTATTAGTTGAGATTTCAAATTTGATATTTGCTTGTATACTATTGTTGTCATTTTTTGAGATTCCGAATTTGACACTTTTCACACAAGCCTCTGGTTTCTGTTGTCCCATGGATGCGTTAGTATGTTCTGATATACTTTGATGCTTTCCCTTTTGGGATATCAAAGGCAATCCTACGTTTTAACATTTTCTTTGCAAATTTAATGTTTATTTCTACAAGTGTTCTGATTTTCAGGTTCTCACTAAGTTCTTTAAGGTAATATATCTTTGTTTTGTTGTAGGTACTGACAAAGCTGCATTACCTGGATTTGTGGGGGAGTAAGATATCTAACGATGGAGCTGCTGCTCTTAAAGTGTTGCGAAAATTGAGTTTCCTGAATGTAGCTTGGACTGGTGTAACCAAATTACCAAATTTGCCATCTCTTACATGCCTAAATATGAGCAATTGTACCATTCATTCTATATTTGAAGGAAGTGGTGGAGTTGATGTTCCTTTTCTAGAAAAACTTCTTGTCCATGGAGCTACATTCTTAGATGCTCATGAGGCTTTTTTGTATGTTGGAGCAAGTCATCTGTCATTCTTGGATGCATCTAATTCTTCCCTAAACAAGTTCCAGTTTTTAACCAGCATGGGTGCACTGCAACATTTGGATCTCAGCTTTAGTAGAGTGGAAGATGATTCAGTTGAACTGGTCGCACGTGTTGGAGCAAATTTGAGATATTTAAATCTCAGCAGCACGAGAGTCGGCTCTGATGGTGTAGGGATTTTAGCTGGAAATGTTTCAAATCTTGAAACAATATTGTTATCTCACACAGCTGTTGATGATGTTGCTCTCTCATATATCAGCATGATGCCTTCTCTGAGGTTTATCGACCTGTGCGGCACGAAAGTCAGAGGTATGACTTCTCTGTACCGAAATGATAAAAATCACAATCGTTTCATGTTATAAATATTACATGGCTTCCACTATCTGCAACAGATGCTGGGGACTGGGGGAACACATTGTATCGTCTTGCCTCAGAATCAATTGATGATTCTAGCCATTGGATGCATTTATTCTTCTGACTACTACCCTCTTTATAGGAAATTAAGATGCATGAACTAGATTGTGACGACAGACTACCAACTGCATACTTTGTCTACATGGCACTTGTGCTAGGGAGGTGGTGACATTACCTGTTTTATTATCCACTCGTATGGTCACCAACACCAAAATCCTGATAAAAAATTTTCAACCATCAGATATGTAGTGTGTGGACACAGATTTTTGTCTTTCGTTCTCTTCTTTTTGTGCAGACAAATCATGTGTACAATGTGCAATATGACTAATTATCATGCTGGACAATGAATAAGCAAGCAATGTGAATAAGCATGTGCAATATCACATATCCACCAAACATAGCTAATAGATCCATAAAGAAGTAAGTATAAGAAATAAGCATAATTGAGCAAAAGTAGCATCATAATTGGTCTAATGAGATCAAAATAGGTTAGTTCAGGAAATTTCAAGTCAAACGGACAAGGTTTGCAATTCTTGGTGAGCCGAGGGGTCGCCGAGTGGGTCTCAGTGAGCTTTCGGCGAGCCGAGGAGGTCGCTGAATCCACTCTGGGGTTTCTGGGATTTTTGGGATATGTCAAATTGTCAGGCTCGACGTGCTGTTCGGCGCGCCGAGTGGAGTCTTCGTGAACAAACCAGGGGCTTAAAATATCTTCTGTGATGCTCGGCGTGCCTTCGGCAGGCCTAGTGGGGTTTCGATGACAAATCTAGGGGCCTAAATTTCACATGTTGGGGCTCGGTGTGCTCTCGGCGAGCCGAGGGTTTTCTGGGCAGTTCAGCGCTCCGAGGAGGCCGTCGAACATCGCGATTTGGTCAGTTTGGCCTGTTTTTGTCTCCTCTTCAACTCTAAGCACAAAACATGATTAAGCAACCCCCTATAACTTTGAATTCCGTTCAAAACCCAATAAATAAACATTACAAATATTAACTTCAATTAAACTTACTATATCCCACCATAAAAACTTAAAAGTTGGTTTTGTAAACTAATAACATACTTCATACACAAAGAAAGTAACCTTGTACTCCTATTTAAATCAAAAATAAAGTTAGACTGAATTCTTACCTTGGTTTGATGCTTGGTGTAGAGAGTACACCTCTTGCTCTTCTTCTTCTTCTTTTATCCAAGTGATGAATCAATCTCCTAAGGTCTTGTATTTATATAGGCAATTAGGAACTCTAAGATTAGAGACTATAGAACTCTTAATCTCTACCCTTGAATTGGTATTGGTTACTTTTAACCCCTAATTTTACATTATTTACACATTAACCCTATTATTTTTGTTTGGGTTATTACAATCAGAGTTATAATTTTTTTCCCTCTTTCTCTGCTATGGTTCCACGTTTTTAATAAACACTGCTTTATCGCTTTCCAAAAACCAAAACATCCACTCCTTTGGGCCAGTTCATGCGCTCTTCAGTCTTCCCACAACAGATTGGCATAGATACAAACATGCATGATAGTATATGTTTTGTACTTCAATTTTGCAATTTAGTGCAGAATGAATCATGTGTAGATTGTAGTTAATTAGCATGTATTAAATTAGTTCATATCAATCAATTTCGGTATCTAGGATCAATTATACATAAGGAGGGAAATATTGATGAGGATGTTGCTCATAGAATTAGAGCTAGATGGCTTCGGTGGAGAAGTGCTTCTAGAGTGTTATGCGATTGACGTGTTTCATACAAATTAAAAGGAAAATTTTATAGGACAACTATTAGGCCTGCTATGATGTATGGATCAGAATGTTGGGCAAGAAAGAAGCAACATATGCATAGAATGAATGTTGCTGAGATGAGAATGTTGAGATGAATGTGTGGGAAGATTGGGAAAGATAAGGTGAGGAATGAATATATTCGAGGTTGTTTGGGTGTGGCTCAATTAGGATATAAGATTAAGGAAAGTAGGTTAAGATAGTTTAGACACGTAAAGAGCCTGAGGAATCAGTTGTGAGAGGGAATCATTGAAGGTTCTAAAAGGGGGGAGAGGAAGACCCAAAAGAACCTGTTTAGAACCTGGATGGAGTTAATCAAAAAAGATTTGCATACTCGTAATTTGATTGAAGATATGGTTTTTGACAGATGGGATGGAGGAACGTGATTCTTGTTACCGATCCCAACTAGTTGGGACAAAGCATATGATGATGACGACGATATTAAGTTTATCTCAGTGACTGAAGCCACTCTGGTTATAGTGGTCTAAAGTATCCTCTCATCCGGGATGGGGCATTCTGGACTTCTGGGATCCAATCTTGCAAACTCAAAGACACCTTGGGGAGGGCCATGAGAAAAAAAAAAAACTAAATAAATAAATAAAAACATTAGGATCCTTGATTCATCTTGTAAGTAGACAATTGTATAATATTTCTTCTTCCCCATGGTTATATGATTTTTCTTTGGAATATCAGGTTTCACTCGGGCGACAGGAAATAATAGTGAGCAGCTAGATGGGGTTCTCTCACTGACTTCACTGTTAAATCTCAATCACTTAGAAAGGCTGCATCTTGATTATACCCAGGTTAGGGATGCTGCTCTATGTCCTCTATGCAGTCTGCGAGAATTGAACCATTTATCTCTCAAAAGTGATTTTCTTTCGGACATCTCCTTGTACAACTTGTCATCAATCCCAAAGCTGAAATATCTCGGATTCCAAGGTGCCGTGTTGACAAACACTGGGTTGCTCTCATTCAAGCCGCCGGCAACATTGGAAGTATTGGATTTGAAGGAGTGTTGGCTCTTGACTATTGATGTTCTCTCGTCATTTTGTGACACTCATCCTCAAATTGAACTGAGGCATGAGCTTACTAATACATCTGCTCTACAAGGAATTAGGAGGATTTCCCAATCGAAACCAAAGTGGAACAAAATGCATCTGGCTCCGTATAGATTCCAAAATGATGACTTCTTTGTAGGTAGGAAAGTTTCCATTTCTTTGCTTGAAGAATCAGTTTCCCATATACCTTCTATTCAAATTTGTTTATTTGTTTTGAAAATTAACAGATGAAAGGGTAAAGTACAGCAGAGAGGAGCTTATGGAGTTGCAGTGTTCCTCTCTGTCACTTGCTTCTCCTCTTGATAGTGGTATTGCGCTACCAAAAGCGCTTACAGAGTGAGTAGGAAGTTTCAGTACCATGTTCTTACTTGCTATGTGATTGCTCAACAATGTAATCGTTTTCTTAATAATGTTTCGGCAATTAACCTCAGATATGTAATTCTGTCTCAGCATTATTCTTACGACATTTCATTAAGAATGGTGGTTTTGTGTATTGTTATTTGTTACAAATATAAATGGCAACTAGTACATTTTGTGTATTGTATTCCAGGCGTTCATATAACCATCAGTATTTACAGGTTACTATATACAGGTGTATTTGGTAAATGAATGTTTCGTGAAACAAGATTTCAAGGATCGGATCGATCCGGTCTATACCGGGATCGGACCGGACTGGTCTGGTCCCAAGCCACAATACAATATAGTTGTATTATATTGTATTGTAAGGCTTTGGATCAAACCGGTCTAACCGATACCAGTACGGACCGGCTGGTACAACCGGTCCAATGCTTTTTTTTAATTAATAAATTGAATGAGGCTTTGGATTAGACCGGTCCAACCGATACCGGTACGGACCGGCCTGTATAACCCCAGTCCAATGTTTTTTTTTTTTAAATTAATAAATTGAACGGTCCATACGGTATCGATCTGGATCGGTCAGGGAGATCCAATTTTTATTCTTTTCTAAAAAAATTGGGCAATCCATTTTGTACCGGATCCGGACAGGGATGGGATCAATCTGGTCCCCAATACCGAGACTTTAAACCTTGTTGTGAAACCAATGAAATTGCATTTCGATGGTTATGCCTGTAGAGTAGCAGGCCGATCTATATCTCTTCAAATTGGTATTGTTTAAAGCTAAGAACGTGAATTTCACCAACAAACATGGAGTATATATACACAAATACATTGTCTGGCAACGGCCATTTTACTGGAAAATTGTGCTTTTTACAGGTAGATTTAAACATATGAATTATAACCATAAGTAGTAACAAATCAAAAGAGGGGAAAAAAAAAAAAAAAGGATGCACAAACTGAGTATGGTATGAGATAATGACCATTAGGGTGATAACTGCTTGCATAAACAACGAAGGGTTCACCAAGATCAAGTTGCTTATTTTGCACTTCTGTACATATTGTCAATGACATTCTGCAGTCAAGTTCTTCAGTTAGTGGAGTTTGATTAAAATATTATATGCACACACAAAACATTATTTCCTAGTATAGGTATGAATAAAAAGCCAAGAAAAAAAAATTGTATATGACGAAGCAAGACGTCCTGCTGATTGGGTGGTCTGAAACCTTTGTGGACGAGTATTTTCTTCAATCAATAAACAGCAATTGTTATGACCATGTGCTTTGGTCCATCTATGTGTTGATGCATAAACGAATTAACCAGGCAAAATGGATCATTTAGGCTGTGTTTAGTTAGCTGGAATCTGTAGGAAAGGAAAGGAAAACCAACTTTTCAACAAAATGTTTGATTCATTGAAAGTTGTGAGCCAATTGGAAAATACTTTTTTGAAAGTATCCCATTATTAGTGAAAAGCCCCTCAAACTTTTCCCCTTTAAATGAAGGGAAAACAATAAACAAGAAAGGTAAGTGTCTTTTTACTTTCGTTTCTATCCTTTTTCCAATTAACGAACACAGCCTTAGCTATTTGTTCCAGAGGAGGGCAAATTCACAATGTATAGGATTAGGAAAGGACATGTTATGTTTCAACTTTCAAGGTTTCGTCAACGGTGAAAAAGCTCGAGGGATAAGAGGAACTAACCTGATAGCACTTTAGCAACTGGGGCCTCTTCTTCTTGTACGTGGGAGTGAGAAGATCACGCTCCATGTCAAATGGTATAGGATCAAGGTGGACAGCTTTAATAAACTCAAACCCCTTTAACTGTAAAAGTTTAGAGTTAGATAACTATTCATCTCCAAACCAACTATAGAACAGAGAACAAGTACTCAAGCAAGAGGGCAAAACCTTCTTTTCTTTTGCAATCTTGGCGAGTTCGCCAAGGATGAACTCTTTTGCCTTTTCATTCTCATAGAGGGAATTAAAATCCCGTGTCACTGCATTCTCATCAGCCCAATGTTCAAGAGCTTGCATATTGGGGTTGGCAACAGCGACAAGGAAGGATTTGAAGCTGTCTGCATAAATCCAAATCTACAACAAAGAGGTGGATGAGTTTTTTAAGAAAACCAGAACTCGAGAAGATCCCTAATGGATGAAATAATAAAATGGAGCTAAAGTGGAATCTCACTAACTATGCCTGGGTTCCAAAATCAAGCTTTGGTCATTATAAAACTTTGGGATTGGACAAAGAAGTTGTCCCTGTCCCAAAAGTGTACATAAGGGATACACCAAGAGGGTAATGTCACTGACCATTCAACTGGTTATACCAAGTAGTATCTCCTATACCAGAAAAATGCAACTTCTTTAAACCTTAAAAAGCTCAACCTGGAAGTGGATTGGTCTCCTACTTGTTCAACTCCACATAACATGGAAAAGGACAAAAATAATGTCAACTATGTTCTTGGGGTAGGAGTTCTTGTAGGTGAAAAGACACTGAATGATGGATCCCAACACTCGGAAGTGTCAGATTGTAAGGAACAGCGAGAGCCAACAAGAAGCCTCACAGGTCCATATGTGTATTTGCATACATGTACGTGTTTCTCCATTAATACTAGGCAAGGATCGATATTTATGTGGGGGAAAAATCATGACTTGCTAAACGAGAATTCTTTTCTTACCATGAAAAGTATCTAAATATTGCACGGAATTGTAATGAAATAGGAGAAGAAGAACGTTATAGGCCTAACCTTGACGAGTGTATAGAGAACACATAAGAAAGTTAAAACTCAGATGCAAATTAAAAATAGACCATATGTTGTTCCTTAATCTTCTTTTCTAATATCGTTTTTTTCATAAATTTGTACATGTGTGTGTTTGTGCAGAGTCCTCCATGTATGTTGTCCCAAGTCATGGACTTCCATGTCAAAGGTGGTAAGATTTTACCTCATGTAGTCACCTTAAAGATGGTTGGTTGGGTCAAGGGAATGACTATGGCTGATTTGAAAAATCTACTGAAACTCTACTCATTTTCATATAACAAGACTTACGAGACGTACCGAGTCAATAGCAGAAACAAGACCGTAAATGTTCTCCAGATTTTCAACCGCAACATATTCTCCTTGTGAAAGCTTGAAAATGTTCTTCTTGCGGTCAATGATTTTCATGCTTCCATCAGA
>JAUPMG010195724.1:0-10105 GCA_031762675.1 Pachysandra terminalis
CAATTGTTATTAAAACAATCCTCAAGGTCATGCAATCCATACAAAAAGATCAAAACCCTAAATAAGAATGATAAAACTCAAGAGTTACTTGGCTAGGGTTTCATAAACCCTAGGCTGGAGCTTTAGCCGCTTATAGACGATGAAGGCGAAAAAGCTATGATCAGGAGCTCCATGGATGAAGCCTCTTCTCTAATCTTCTTCTCTTTTTTTTTTTTTTTTTACTTTTTTCCAAGCTCTTCGGCACTCCCCCCAATCGTAGCCAAAAACTCTCTTTTTTTATTTCCCAAAAACATTCTCCTTTTTACCTCTTCTCTTTTTTCCCAAATCGTCCTCGCCCAATTTGATTTCACTTTTTTACTTTGATCCAATCGGTTCGCTCGCCTCTCTAATTCGGTCCTTGCCTTTCTTTCATTCCAATTTGAATTGAAGATGAGACAATTTGGTCTCTTCTTTTTCTGAATTTATTTTCTTCCCACTTCTTTTACCCAATTCTTTTTTCTTGCCCCCACAAATGCAATCTTTACTTTTTCTCAACAAAGTCAAATATATCCTCGCCAAAGATACCCTTCTTTAAAACCGAATCAACATTTGATTCATGATGAATCGGGCTGAATCGGGTTTGGTTGGCACGCTTGGTCAGCGGGTCAAGCCTACAGGTCTGTTCTTCTTGTTTTTTCTGATTTTGTTTTTTTTTAAGCTTGATCCGACCCGTCCTTAATTGGTATTTTCTCGAACGCTCCCAAACCTGCACAATTATAAAAGATGCATTAAGTCATTCATTTAATCACAATCCAAGGACTATTAAGCATGAGCAATAAGGCAATAGATGCAAGTGCTACGCACTTATCAGAGAACGCACTCAAATGTAGTACATGATGCAAGTGAATGAACGGCCGTCCCGATATCTCAGAAGAACGTACTCAAATGCAGTGCAATATGATGATGATGCATGCCTAATGTGATGCATGATGATATGAATGATGGAAAGTGGATGCATGTATCCATTTATGTGATTAAGACCCAATATGTATCCATAGGTCTTAATGTGGTTAGCATTAGACAATAGACCCATGGATCAAGCCTTAATCCATATGAACCCCTTTTGTCTTACCCGAACCATGTGGGCTGACATGGGTTTTGAGCCTTTGGGCCTTCATTCATGGATGAAACCCAATGAAGATGCGTGGTGCCTAAATGAATATACCCATGCGGATATGATCCTAGACTTGACATGGACTAGATGAAACATAGACCAAACTTCTAGGGTGCCCATAAGCAGCAGGTGGGCCCCCATCCTAATGCACATGGGTCATGGACCCATGAATATGGACTCAATGCATGAAGAGGACCTTGGGTCATGGACCCTGGATCATTAGGTGGGCTTTCCTATTGGTCCCAAATGAGAGACCCAAGCTAAGGATAACGCCAATATGGGCTGGGGCCATGGGCCTAGCCAAGGTTGACTCAAAATGCATGAAAAAGGTAAGCTTGCCTAATGGGCTCAATGAAGGGCCCAATCTAGGGATAACTCAAATTGGACATGGGCCACGAGCCTAGCCAAAATTGACTCAAAGATGCATGATATGATAAACCGGCTTGAAGTGTCCTAACCATCAATTTATCAAAAATGCGGTTCAAAAAGGTGGTTCAAAGGCACCCTAGCCTCCTCCCATTGGAGGATTGGTGGCTAGAGTGGATACTATTGGCCTCGCTTTCCTCGATAACGATCGAGGCGTACGAACCTAGACACATCCGGGTTAATTTGGTAGATTATGCAATTGGGCTATGAGTGAGTGTGCGGTCCAAGCCAATTAATAAACCACAATGCATGAACAAACCACACATTTTAATATAATTAAACCCAAGCCAATCAATTGAACCGTATTTCTCAAAGTAAATTGAACCGCATGTAAGCAAAATATCAAGATTTCAAATTGAACCATAACAAATCAACCCAATTAAGCATCTCAAGACATGATATATCAAACTGAACCACAAAATCCATATCAAATTGAACCACCAGAGCACACATCAAACCAATATAAAACAAAAGAAACTAAAAATCCTAAAAAGATAAAATCCTAAATTGGCCAAATAAAATTGAACCGCAGTTCAATTTTATTTGGCACCTATGGGTTAGATGAGGTAGGTTTGGATTTGGTTCGATCTGATTTGGTGGCTCGGTTTGGGTTTGGTCTGTGGGGGGACTTTCTATTATTTCTGTTTTGTTGGGGAGATTTTTGTGAGTTTAATATTTCTGGGTTTTTGTTATAGGGGAAGACGAAGAAGACGAGTGAGAGGTGATGAGTTATGGGGTGATCGGTGTGTGCAGAGGAAGAGGCAGCGGTGGCAGGGAATTCGTCGGGCATGCGACAACGGGGAAAGAAGAAGAAGAACAGCAGCAGAGGCTGCGGGGAGGTGTAGGGTAGGCACGGGGCAGATGGTGCGCGCGACAATGAAGGTGGAGGGTCGGTAGTGGTGGGGCGGCAGGGGCAATGGAGGTGGAGGGTCGGTAGTGGTGGGGCGGCAGGGGGTTGTACGCAGGGCGCAGGGTGTGGGGCACACGAGTGCTGTGCGCAGCAGGGAGCTGGGCAGCGCGCAAAGCAAAGGGGCATGCAGGGAGGGTTCGTAGGGCATACACACCAATTGTTTGGTGTTTTGCTTGAGAGAAGAGTTTTTGGGTTTTTTTTTGTGTTGTGTCCCCCTTTTCTCAACCTCCTTGTGGCTTGCTTAAATAGAGGAGAATAGAATAGAAAAAATGATTATAATATGAAAGAGTATGGGTTCTTAGTGATGGGAGAGAAAAAGAAATAATTATGACATGAAAGGGTATGGTTTAGATGATGGGAGAGAAAGAGAAGTAATTATGATATGAAAGGGTATGGGTTAGATGATGGGGATTTATGGAGTGGAAAGGAAAGTGGGTCCCTTTGGTAGGGAGATATTTATTGTATGCATATGTGGCGAGATTCTTCACCACATGTGCGCACAAAATACCTATGCAAACACGACATCACTTAGAGATGCCACTTGACAAATCAAAATAACCCTACAATGTTCCGAAGTTAGAATTTAACGATTTTACAGTCATTGAAAAGCTTATGACATGTAGAAATCAAATCCAAAATTGAAAACATGTTTTGACTTTTCGAAAACGACCAGTTTTGATCAAGAGCCATTGGGGGTAAAATGGTCATTTTGCATTGCGACTCCGAACATAACCAATATTATACTCGTTGGAAATCATTCAGTCTAGAATTTAGATTTGAGAAAATTGACTTTCGATGAAGAATAGAGCAGGTGGGGCCACAAGGGTATTTTGGTCACTTGATGATTTTTCAGGGTTTTCAAGGGATTTTGCACACAAGAAAAAGGGGAAATATAAGTGATTTAGGAGTTGCTGATCCTCAAGCCAAGCCGTCCAGGAGTTGCAAAACAGAAAAATTTGCACATCGGTGCAAATTGGGGTGTCTACACTGTCTAAGGATAACCATTGCATAGGACATAGTTTTGAATAGGGTAGCCAATACGTTGTATTACGTCATTAGTAGTGATGCCGGAATAGTGGCACTTCCACGCAAAATTGTTTACTTTTTGACACAAGTGTCACGCCCCGGATCCCGTGGCACGAATCCCTATGCGGGTAGCACGAATCACGAGACAAGACCTTTAGGTTCCCTTCCTTGGAACGCGGATCATCATGACAAAACACAACAATAAAAGTAATAATAACTACCTTCATTGAACAATCATAGTGCGGAAGTGAAAACAAATACAAAACTCAAATCCAAGGCTTTAGAAGAGCTGAAATCACAACAAATAAAGGAACCCAAAACAGATCCAAACCTATTACATCAAACCTAACTATAGTTCAAAAAACGAAATAAAGGAATCAATAACACCAATCCAAGCTATCATGCCACCTTAACCTACAACATAGAAGGTTGCGTGAGCTTGGAATGCCCAGTAAAAATACGATCCTGTCATTCATCCTCGTGAGATAATGTTAATCCAAACCAAACCTAGTAATATCATATTTACCATGGGGAGAATACAATCATACACACCACATTATAACACAATTTCTAATATCATGTCTATATCATCAAGAGAACACATATGTCGAGAACAACAAATTATGATAAACCTAGCAATGTCAACAATCAATGCATGCTAATGAATGCACTTCCTATTGATCAGTCGGTCAAACCACCAATTCTACATTACCATAGCCATTACGGCTAATTCACAATTCCCAAGTGTACATCGTGGTTTTTGTAGGACTTTCAACCTACCCGGGCTCAATTCCTGTAGCAATTTATTGCATTTAGGGATTAACACCCAGGGAGGCCTTCGACGAGGATGGTTACCCACTTGCATTTAGGGATTTTAACCAAGGGAGGCATCTTATGAGGACGGTTACCTACAACATAGAGTTTATACCTCTTTCCGTCGCTGCCCGGTAGACCGGACAAGCTATGATATGAAAGAGTAGGATTGCCGGTGATAACACCCTTCAGAAGCTACACGTGCTCCCATACACACGAACAATTCACAGAATGTCATCACAGGAATCCATTCCATAGGTATATATGCACAACAGATCATAGTTAAGTTATTTATGCCCCAAAATCATATGTTAGCAAAGGCAACTCAAGTCATTCAACATCAATATTCATGTCACAATCACCCAACACGTGTGGGGTCACAACCCGAAGACAAATGGTCCAACCCCCAATCCAAAGTCCATAGAAAGCATGCAAGGGTTTCCATCGGTAGGCTCACTGATGTGCCGGTGCCTACCGACGGTTCAAAAAGGTGTAATTTATGGTCCCTCTCGGTAGGCTCACCGGTGTACCGATGCCTACTGGTGGGGACCGCTGTGTTTTCATGCTCCCTGTCTGCAGCTACACCGGTGTACCGGTGGGTGCCGATGAGTCGCAATCTAGGAAATTATGGGTTCTTGAAACCTTATTTTTGGTCACCAACTTCATACCACATAAATTTTAGAGATCATAATACATTATCACAGTAATATTTCATGAAATAAATCATACGAGCATTCATCTTATTATTATAGATAATGTCAACATAGATTAAATCACATATGCTCACAAGAACCAACAAACTAATCATATTATCACCTAAGACTCACACAGCATGATCAATCAACATATATTAGCAATTATTCACCCTACAATAAGAATCAACCTATGAAGATCACAATACGCATGCAATCACATATAACTACCCCGATATCCCAAGAAGGTTATACAGTAAATGCAACTTACCTTAAGCTTGATCTGATGTTCGATTTACTACGGTTCCACCTTCTTCTTCCTCTACTACTTCTGCTTTCTTTCTTCTCTTCTCCAGATCTAGTCGTAACCTCCTTTCTTTCTTTTCTCTCCACGCTCAAAACTCTAATCCTCATTTTTCTTAATGCCGTTTACGCACCCCCTTATGCCCACCTTATAACAACCTTCTTAATTCCCTTGATTCCCTCATTTTAAATCCAACATACCCTCTATCTCTTCCTTTCCATTCTACACATACCCTTCTAATTCTAACTCACCATCAAATAAGGAAACTAATCCCCCTAATAAATAGAAACTTTATCCTCCTCTAATTCAAATTCAAAGTAATTTACTAAACTAAGTCTAACTTCAAACCCAACTTAACTTTAAATAACATACTACACTCCCCCGTACATTCTATAAATTACAGTTTGGCCCCCCAATTCTACACTTTCATTACAAAGTTCATTATTAAATTCATTTAATTAGTATAGAATTAACAATTATAATAAATTCCGGGTTGGGGTCACTACAGTCTCCCCCCTTTAGGAAATTTTGTCCCCGAAATTAATCGCACTAGATTTCTAAAATTCCCAATCCTTCAGTCAATTATGCTTGCTTATGATGTTCTTAATTTAGTACAACTCGAGCGTATAACACAAAACAATTCATATCGTATCAATTCATGCAGCAAAAGTGAATCAGAATTTAAATATGTGTGTGCATTGCATACCTTCAACCACCTTGTTAGCTACTCCACCAACATACTCACCAATCTCCCCAAGCAGAACATTGACTCTCCCTTGTTGGGGTGGTTGTGTCACTGCTACCATTCGTTCCTCCTCTTGCCTCTTCGGTTGTCGGCAAAACCTCTAGATGTGTCCCATCCTCCCATAGTTGTAACACTTGGGTGACGGGCGTGGTTGAGGTGGTGCCACCGCCTGAATTGTAGTGTCAACAGGTACTGACCTCTCCATTGTCCTCTGCCTCTTCTCTGAGTTTTGCTCCCCGTCGCTCTCTCAATCTATGAGTCTTCCCTCTATCCCGGTTACTCTTCTTCTCGTCTTGTTCTTTGCATTATCTCTTTCCACCATCCTAGCACATTCTAGGACATTCGAGTATGTCCTAAACCGTTGGGGTACTACCCTCTTCCTAATCGACGATCTCAAGCCCTCTTCGAACTTGGCAGCCTTGTAGGCTTCATCCGCGATTATGTGAGGTGCAAACCTTGACATCATTGCGAATTTAGCCTCATATTGCGCAACAGTGAGTGAGCCCTGCTCCAACTGTAAGAATTCGACAACCATCTGCCTCCTATAACTACTAGGAACGTAGGTATCTAGGAATTGACTCCTAAATGTCGCTCAAGTCATCACAGCCTCCATGTTCCTCTCCACCATATCCCACAAGTGAAGTGCTTCACCCTTCAACATAAAGGTGGCCAAAGACACTCTCTGGTCATCAGGACATCCCATGGTCCTGAATACCCTCTCCACATCTAACAGTCAGTCTTGAGCCTGGTGTGGCTCACCCAAACCCTCGAAGGTTGGTGGAGTAAGTTTCTTGAACTTTTCCAACCACGCCATCGATGTCCTCACAACTTCTCTCTGCTCAGCTCTGGCTTGCCTCTCTATCTAATCCCTTTAGAGAGCCGGCATATCTCCCAGAATCTGATAAACTCCAGCCAACTGAGGATCGGCATCAGCCCTAGCCTCAGAAGATGACCCCTCACTAATAGTAGCTCTCTTCCTTCCGGCCATCTACAAACCCAAAACAAACTTTAAGACTTCTATTCTACCACCTCACATCCTATTGTTCTCATAAACAGGCAATCACACAAATAATCACGCAAGCATGGGAAACAAGCATGTTATGCATATAACACACAATTTCAATCATGTGAATCCTAATGTTCTCCTCCATGGTCTCTTAATCCTAGGTAACCTAACTTAGAGCTCTGATACCAATCTGTCATGCCCCGGATCCCATGGCATGAATCCCTATGTGGGCAGTACGGATCACGAGGCAAGACCTTCGGGTTCCCTTCCTTGGAACGCGAGCACCACGAAAAAACACAACAATAAAAGTAATAATAACTACCTTTATTGAACAATTAGAGTGCGGAAGTGAAAACAAAAATAAAACTCAAATCCAAGGCTTTAGAAAAGCCGAAAACCCGACAAATAAAGTAACCCAAAACAGATCCAATCCTATTACATCAAACCTAACTATAGTTCAAAAAACGAAATAAAGGAATCATCAACACTAGTCCAAGTCCATCCATTATGCCACCTCAACCTGCAACATAGAAGGTTGCGTGAGCTTGGAATGCCCAGTAAGATACAATCCTATCATCCATCCTCGTGAGATAATGTTAATCAAAACCAAACCTAGTAATATCATATTTACAACATGGGGAGAATAAATCATACACACCACATTATAACATAATTTCTAATATCATGTCGAGAAAACACATGTCGAGAACAACAAATTATGATAAACCTAGCAATGTCAACAATCAATGCATGCTAATGAATGCACTTCCTGATGATTAGCCGGTCGAACCAAGTAATCTCCACCAATACCCCATTTCCATAGCCATTACGGCTAATTCACAATTCCCACGTGTACATCGTGATTTTTGTAGGACTTTTGACCTACCCGGGCTCAATTCCCATAGCTATTTCTTGCATTTTGGGATTAATACCCAGGGAGGTTTTCGACGATGACAGTTATCCACTTGCATTTAGGGAATTTAACCCAATGAGGCCTTCTATGAGGATGGTTACCCACAACATAGAGTTCATACCTCTATCTCGGACGAGCTATGATACGAAACAGTAGGATTGCCGGTGATAACATCTGTCAGAAGTTACCCGTGTGCCTATACACATGAACAATCCGCAAAATGTCATCACAAGAATCCTTTTCATACATATATATGCACAACCAATCATAGTCAAGTTATATATGCACCAAAATCATATGTTAGCAAAGACAACTCAAGTCATTCAACATCAATATTCATGTCACAATCACCCAACACGTGTGGGGTCACAACCCGAAGACAAATGGTCCAACCCCCAATCCAAAGTCCATAGAAAGCAGGCAGGGGTTTCCATCGGTAGGCTCACAGGTGTGCTGGTGCATACCGATGGGTCAAAAAGGTCTAATTTATGGTTTCTATCGGTAGGCTCACTAGTGTACCGATGCCTACCAGTGGGGACCTCTGTATTTCATGCTCCCTGTTGGCAGCTACACTGGTGTACCGGTGGGTGCCGATGAGTCATGATTTGGGAAATTCTGGGTTCTTGAAACCCTATTTTTGGTCACCAACTTCACACCACATCAATGTTAGAGATCATAATACATTATCACAGTAATATTTCATGAAATAAATCATACGAAACATCATGTTATTATTATAGACAAGTTTAGCATAGATTAAATGACATATGCTCACAAGAATCCACAAACTAATCATATTATCACCTAAGACTCACACAGCATGATCAATCAACATATATTAGCAATTATTCACCCTACAATAAGAATCAACCTTTGGCGAGCATAATACGCATACAATCACATATAATGACCCCAATATCCCAAGAAAATTATACATGAAATGCAGCCTACCTTAATCTTGATCTGATGTTTGATTTACTACGGTTCTGTCACATCCTAAACTTAAGAGATCTCAAAGGAGTCCCTAAGAAGTCTGAAATATGACTCTCACCCCATTCCACATGGGAGTGGTAGTCAATACACAGCCAAATCATGAAGAAATCTGAAATATTATATAATAATGAAAATAAGTACTATTACATCCAATTCAAATCATAACAATGCAACAGAAAAATAAAAACAAAATCCTCTAGTTTCATGCTCAATCAAACTCCTAAATAAAATATGGCCTAACAATAGCCGATAATGAACTTTGGCATGCAAGCCAATAAAATCTAGTAAAATCCTTAATAAAATTCCTAATTAGCTTCTTCGATAAAATCAGTAACTTCGTCAAAAATTTGTTCTATGGCTTGGTCTCCATAGTCTAAGTCATCCTCCTCTATTATTCCTGAAATATGATTGCTTGAAAGCGAAAGCTACACTTAGCCAGTAAGTAAAGAAGTCTAACAAAATTTATGATTGAAGTAGGGACAATGCCACTCTTCAATGGTAATCCATATAAACAGTAATTAAGTGAGATGTGATGAATGTGAAATAAACATGCAATATGTGCTAGATATGCAAGTGAATAATGTGATGTGAATGAACATAGAATATATGCATGGGGTCAAATTTTAATGACTGCATGTTGTGCACCTAACAAGTATAATCACCAAGTGTGATCTAGCAAACAAGTCTAATATGCAATGCAGTTGTTACGTATATCAATAACATAAGTTCCCACATGATCGATCCTTCCTTGAGCAAGATATCTTAATGAACCATCCCCCGTACAAGGCCACTCTCAAAGATAACATATTATATGTGCGCAACATAGTTTTAAGGGGCTTCGACCTAGAGGGCACAATTCCCCCACTTATTTTTGATGAAAGACAAATATCCAAGGTATCACCAATGTGAAATTGTAACAACCCGACCCGTTAAAAAGAAAAAAACAAAACCCTATTTATTTATTTTGTCTATCATGTTATATATATATATATATATATAGCAAAGGTACATTAGTGTGACATAAAGCATGAATTATTTTTTGAGCATAGGGTAAAACTATAGAGAACACTCTACATATGTGCATGAGTGGCATTGTTATAAAATTAATGATGGCAGGGTAGTAA
>JAUPMG010195735.1:0-10105 GCA_031762675.1 Pachysandra terminalis
TTGAACAATACCATTCGAAAACCCTTCGAGTTCAAAGCTTTTCCTCTGGATATGAATGAACTCACGAATAACAGTAGCTTTCCTCCATCTATATCTGGTTTTCTTCCTCGCCGGTTGCCAAGGTCCTACCGCAACATCTTTTAAAAGAACATCTTTGAACGATCTCTCCTCGCCTGAAACTTGCGGTGGCGCCGAGCTCTCCACTCTCACGGGCATATCTGCAGCCCCCATTTTTAGTCTTTGCTGCATATTTACTTCATAGTTATCCTTATATCGTTGATTTCAGCGATTGCCACTACTTAGCAGATTCTTCGACGGTTAGTCTTATAACTGCTGCGGTTAGGTGCTAAAGAAAGGTGGTCATTCCTTAACCGCTGCAATTGGCTCGATCTATATCGGTGATTGTCTCTTTGACCGTCCTCAATAACCTAATAATATTCAGCGGTTTGCCAACCACAAAGCATGACATATTTCGGCGGTCTTATTTTCTTTAACCCAATGATTATAAAAAAAACGACCTGCATCTATTTCACTCTTCTCTTCTTCTTCGTCTCAATTTCCCTCTATTTACTCTGCATATCTCTTCTCACTCGCACTCGCTCTCTCTCCCTCTCCCTCGGGATCTCTCTTCTCTCTCCTGCCCCCTCTCCCTCCCCCGTGATCTCTGTTCTCTCTCTCCTCTTCCTCTCTCTCCTTCACCACGGCGGCAACTCACAATCGGCCGGATTATGCCGCTTCAGATATGGTGTTTAATTTTGTTTTTTGTTTATTTTATAGAAATCTAGGAGGCTATGGGCTTGAGTGCTACACTGTAATGAAATGTTCAATTTCTAAAAATGTTCTGTTCTATTCTCTTTGTGTTTGCCTTGATCAATTGCTGGAAATGTTATCTATTGTGTTTCTCCTTGTTTATGGCTTCAACGAGTGTTCTCTTTACCATCTTTTGATTATTAAAAAAAAAAGGCTTAAGTTTTATCTCCTACTAGGCTAATGGAGTGGGTCTTTGAAGATTTATGTATAAAGGTGACAATAAAAGATCTCTTAATTGAATGCATACAATAGGCAATGAATTAGAGAAAGATACTTTGCAACTTATGACTTCCTTGTTCACGTAGTGTAGTTTTGAACCAAATTAAGATACAAAAAACTCAACATTCATTAGTTCAGTAGAATAATGTAGCTGTAGCTTTTTATTCTGTAGAGCGGCATAATTAGTTGTATTATTCAATGTTTTACAACTAGATCCACCAGTCAAACTGGTTGTGCCTTGAATCGAATATCTCAAATATTCAGTTTGAACCATTGTTTGATTTGATTATTAACCCAATATGAACCCTTAAAACTAGATGTGTATCAGTAAAAATAAGATTAAACCAGATAGTTTGAATTTTCTCTACTGTTTGAATTAAAAATAATTTGAAAACTCGAAATCTCAACGCGAGTCGAGAGTTTAACAAATAGAGTTAATTCAATGATTTAACTAAACTTGGAACTACTTAATAAGTTTGAGTAAAATAGTTGTTAAGTATTGACAAACTCATCAACTTGATTCTGACTCGACTAAGTTAATAAAAGACCAAGTTTCTAATTGAGTTTTCATGAATGACTAGTGAGTCGATTCAACTCAGCAAGATTTAAAACAATGCAATTAAAGTATGTATGTGATATCTCTCGATCATCAAAGAAACTAGTATTTTCTCTCATTACCATTTGTTTTCTCGATTATGTGAAAAAACCCCAAAAGGATGAACAAAGAAGAATCCTTTGTGGGTTTTTGTAAATCGTATTCTGTCTTTCAACTGGTTCTATTTACATAGATCTATCATTTTTATTTTCTTCACATTGTTTTATTATCTTCTGGCTGTTCTTTTTGAGTGGAAGAAATGAGTAAAGAAGAGTTCATGAAGATCCGGGAACATTATTGTTTATTTTACGGCATTTGTTCTTTGACTTCACAAGCTTGAAAACATTCCTACCAGACACTGTTTCCTCTCATTTTACACAGTTTAGTCAGGACGATTCAATCTTCAAGAACTTGCATGCTTATCTGCTATACAAGTTACAAATTTCCCATTGTAAGTGCCATATTAGTTCACAAAATCCCATCTGGTTTAGCAGCTTTGTTTCCCCCTTTCTTTTTGGACTTATTACTTGTATTTTCTCGTTTGTTTGTTCTGTATTTTGTAGCCATTTGTACTTAAATGCTTTTATTATACAAACCATTGCATGTCTGCTTCTGGATTTTCCTGTCCTCTTAGGCTTCTTTCAGAAAAGACCGGCCTTTTTTACTCATTTATTTACAAACAAAACAGACGTCTGGGTCTTTTTTAGTTTTTCTCATTTAATCTATCAATGTAGATTGTACTCATTTTTTCCCTGCTTTAATATTCTTGTTTGCCTGACAATTTCCTCCTTTGTTAGGATTATACACCAACGGTGTTTGAGCTACAGAGCAGCAGATGTCTTTGTCTTTGCTTTCTCATTAGTAAATCATGCTAGCTATGAAAATGTATTTAAAAAGGTGTGTATACCTCTAAGAATCATTTTTTTTTTTTTTAATCTCTTACATGTGGGAGAACTTTTATGTATATTTGGTTCTTTCTGATGCATGGTGTTTCTGGGTCAGTGGATTCCCAAGCTTCAACATTATGCCTCTGGAGTTCCAATAGTACTAGCTGATACTAAACTGGGTAAGTTTAAGCACCAACTGAATGTTATAATTTTCTTTCTACAATTCGTTTTTGGTCTCTTACGAATTTTTTGTTTGATCCAATCATCTTGATTTAGTTTAGTAATTTGGGTTAAATTTATTGTATGATATTCCCTTCTGTTGTTATAATCACTCTTTCATCAACCAAGTAAGGGTTCATGCTATTTAATAAGTTCAGAGTGGTTGCTGTTCATTGGAGTATGACTCCTAGCTGATTGGCACAAAGCCTTATATGAATTGATCTTAATCAATTTGGACACCTTTCTTTTAGCTTGGCCCTCAGAGTAAAGTGATTTCTTGTTATTAGCATGGGTGCATTGTATCTTTAGATCAGGAATCAGCATGAGCAATTGATGGATGTAGCTAAACGTATTGTCGTCATTATGCATATGACCCCCCATCTACGGTATGCTAGGGCATGAAATTTAAGCCAAATGAATACACGCATATATCTCATAGTTGTACAATGATACCTTGCGGCACTAGGGAAGACTTTGAGACCCTATATTTCATGGATTTCAAAGGCCTATTCAGATCTTAACTGAGATCACCCCCGGGTCGGGTGAACCCTAGGTCGATCAGGTGGAATTGGAGTCGCCACCATCCATTGGGTTAAAGGTGTGGATGGGTCACCTATGATTTGACGATCAATTGCAAATTAGACCGAAATTGGGATTTTGAGGCGGTTTAACCCAAAAATTAGATAAGGGGGTTTATTAGAGAAAGTGAGAAGGTGTTAGGCACTCACCCTCTCCCAGTTCAGCTGGTTACCCAGTTCAAGTTTCTTTGGCCAATTATTTGAGTATAAAAATAAACTAAATTAATGGATAATTCTAGAGGATTCCTAAAAAGGCTAAATGAAGAAAAATGATAAAATAACTCTAAAAATTATTTAAAGCCTTCAAACCCTAAATACACCAAAATGCCCTAGCCAAATACCAAAAAGGACAAATAAAATAAGATCCTCAAATGCTAAAAATCCTATAAATTCAACAAATATACTAAAAAAATCATATAACCCTAAAATCCTAACAACCCTAGAAATTAAAACTAAATATAAAAATAAAAAATCTAAATCCTAAAAACCTAATATACTAAATATCTCTAAAACTTTATCAAAATGCCCTAGCCAAATACCAAAAAGGATAAATAAAATAAGATCCTCAAATGCTAAAAATCCTATAAATTCAACAAATATACTAAAAAAAATCATATAACCCTAAAATCCTAAAAACCCTAGAAATTAAAACTAAATATAAAAATAAAAAATCTAAATCCTAAAAACCTAATATACTAAATATCTCTAAAACTTTATGTTATTAAATTCTAAAAAAGTAATCCTACAAATAATAAAATATATACATATATATAATTTCTAAAATATCTAAAATGCATGAAGAAAATAAAACCCTAAAAAATAGAAATTCATGGGAAAACACTAAAAATTACTGAAACCCTAAAATCTAAGAAGCAAAAGCCTAGAAATAACATATTGAAATAAAAAAAATAAAAAATAAAATTCTAAACCCCTCTAGGGAATCATTTGATTTTTCCTGGGTTTTTCCCAAAATATTAACCCTTCTATGATAACCAAATATAGATAAAATTAAAGAAATATAAAACCACTGAGATAAGAGGCTTAGCAGCTGATTACTCATATGACTAACAGAATCATTAACAGAAGAAATATCACCTAATGAAATAAACCCAGCCATGTATCCATTAAATCATTTTTTTTTTTTTTGATCAGTAATCCGTTAAATCATTCCATATTCAAGTAACTAAAAGAACCCTATATCCACTTCTGCTCAATCATAATAGACAACCAAAAATGAAGAACATCTCATATTAACAGTGAGATCAATTACCGGGATCAATCAAAACTGGAGCAGTGAAAACACATAGATACTCAAAAAAAAACAGATCAACTAGAAAACAAACAAAAATCAATTGAATACATATGTAATTAAAGAACAGACCAATCAAACATATACATGTATTCAAGGAAAAGATCAGTCAAATATGTACGGATGTTCAAGGAGAAGATCAATCGAATACAGATAAGAGGAGGAAAAAAAATAATGTATGAGGCATGTCTATACCCAAATGGAATCAAATCAATGCATCAAAAGTAAGAGAGGTGAAGCATACCCGTATAGCTCTCTAAATAAGTTTCCAATATCAGTTTCCACTCTCAAGCTCCTTTGAGTTGAATGACTTGAGAATGACCAAAATACCAAGGACAATACCGTATGAAGAGGGTTTGCTGGGTTAATAGAGGAGGCGGATGATGGTTCGGGTCTGCACGCTTGGAGTATTCGAATAGAGGGGAGTTGCAGGCTGATGGGTTCGGGTGGTGAAGGTTAGGGGTATTCGAATGGAGAAGAGTTGCAGGATTGGTGGGTTCGTGTGGTTATGCGGTAACGGAAAGAAGACGGGGAGGTTGAAGAGCTGGGGTGGTTAAGGTGGTTGGGGTTTGGATTGGATGTGATGTGGTGTGGTGTGGTGTGGTTGAAGTCTTGCTGCTGTTGCAACAAGAGAAGACGAGTTAAGAGAGCATAGGGGTTCGGATTTGATGGTGGAGCTGAACAGGTGAAATAGAAGAAGAGAAGTAGAGAAGAATGCAAGAGATTACCGGACGCGAATGTCGCTCGGAGTTGGGGTGCTGCCGTCGCCGGAGATGATTTCGCCGTCGAATGGCGGCGCCATAGAGGAGTGGAGGAAGAAGATGGGGTGAGAGCTAGGGTTTTGGTTCTTCAAAACTTAGAGAGAAAAATAGTCTCTCAGAGAAAACAAATGAAAAGATCCCCAGCAGATGGGATGACAGCTAGGGTTTTGGTTCTTCAAAACTTGGAGAGAAGAGTTGTTTCTTTAGAGAAACCAAATGCAAAGATCCCCTAATCGTGAAGGCCCCTGGCTTTTATAGTCGGGGGGGAATTGATAATAAATAAGCAATTTAGGACAAACATGAAAAGGTTTAAAAAAAAAAAAAGAAAAAGAGAAATGAATTAAATTGCAGATAAATGATAAAATGAAAAGATCCCCAAATCGTAAAGGCCCTTGACTATAAATTGATAATAAATAAGTAATTTAGGGTAAAAATGAAACGTTTTAAAAAAAGGAAATAAATTAAATTTGTTGATAGTAAAAAATTAGAGATGATTTTGATAAAAAAAAGTTAAAGCACGGCTTTCGGGTGAGTTAAGATTTGTTGTAGGCACGTGTGGCGAGATTCTTACTTGCAAGCACACAAGACATACCTACACAAGCACGTGGTAAGTACTGCTAAAAATGTCCCTCAGCCTCACTCGGAATTTTGTGAATTCATAGTCATTTCTAGAGGTGGCAAAGGGAATCGATCGGGTTGGGTTGGGTTCCGGCGGCTTGTAAACGGATTATAACTTAAACGAGTTAGGTCAAGTTCAGGTTGTTTTAAACAAATGGGTTGGGAAACGCGTTGAACTCGCCAATCGGTTTATTTTTTATTTATTAATTATTAAATTTTAAATTTAGATTGATAATATATCAAATTAATGAAATTAACAATCATTGACGTCATCAATTTAACATATTATATTTTTAATAAATATTATACAAAAATAATAAACTTTTTTAATGAATACTATAAAAAATAATAAACATTAAAAAAATATCTTTAACGTGTTCAATATAAAAATTGTAAGACACTTATGAATAAAAAGAAAATTAGAATAAATTTAATTAGTAATAGTAGTCTAGGCGATATGCTAATAGGCAATTCGTATACCAAGGAATTACAAACCTGTGTAAAAAATAATTGCAAGAACAATTATAAACCTGTGTAAACATACAATTATAATCATGCACTTACATTACTTGTAAGCTACATAATATCAACCTACAAGAAGAATAGAATATGGTAATATCATATACAAAGACCAAGGAACCTAAACCTACTCTTAAGCCTTAACTCTCTCTTACATCTTTTTGATATATATAGTATTGTTCTTGGAGTATATAAGAGCACACTTAAAAAAAATATTAATTAAATTAAATGGATACCCAACGAGTTGGCGGGTTGGGCTCAAGTTGACCCGTTTACAGACGGGTTGACAAAACCTAAACCCAAACCGAACCCAATTAATAAACAATTTAACCCTAACCCGTTTAATCGAGTTGGGTTCAGGCAGTTGGTGGGTTGGGTCAAAAATTGCCAACTCTACTTCTTTCGAAGGATTTGATCTGCAAAAACCATATTTAAAGTCAAAACATTGGTTTAACCTTCAGAAATTGCCAATTTTGGCCAAAAGAACCGATGAAGGTAAAATTGTCATTTTACCTTATGATCTCGAACCTAGCCGATATTATAAATGTTGGAAAGCATTTTCAGCCCATATTTTGAATTTAAGGTCCAAATTAGACTTTGGATAAAATATAAAACAGTTGGTGCTTCCAAGGGCATTTTGATCGCTTTTCCCGAAAAATCTTTTTTTTATCAGTAAAAGTGTGATTTATATATATATATAAATAATGTAAACTGTACAAAGATACAATTCTGAAGGTATAGAATTCTCCTATAACTAAAAAACTCAAACATCCCAAAAAAGACCCCACTTGCCATTAAATTCGTCAAATTTCATCTCCTCAAATTCCTTGTGAGTAGAGGCCCAAAAAGAGATAA
Source organism: Pachysandra terminalis (assembly GCA_031762675.1). Classification (NCBI taxonomy): domain Eukaryota; kingdom Viridiplantae; phylum Streptophyta; class Magnoliopsida; order Buxales; family Buxaceae; genus Pachysandra; species Pachysandra terminalis. Next base: position 7,371 of record JAUPMG010195735.1, read on the forward strand.
GGGACAAGGCCAAATCTGTCATGCCCCAAATCTTAGATATAGGATCTCAAGGATTCAATGGAACAGATATTCGGATCCATCACATGGATACAGGTAATCATCCATACAATCAACCCAATCCTGATTGAATTAGAGTCAAACAATAATAATATCAACAGCGGAAGTCTGAAATAATTAAAACCAAACCATAGTCCAATTAAAAGTATATTGAGCTAACAACCCACAATAAAATAGTCTTAAAGTTTATTACAACTTTTGCCCATATGGGGTCAAACCAAAGTAATTAAAGCAAACAAAAGTAAATCAATAGTCTCAACAATAAAAGTATCTCAATTATGTCTCATCTCCAGTAGCCAGCCAGGGTCAGACAATCCGATCACCTGTAGAGATAAGGATTAGCCGAAGCCTAGTAGAGAAATCCAACGAGACTACAATATCTTCTTTTATGCATGCATAACAATACAGTTAATTCATGCATTTCAACCATCATATAATAACACAGTAAAATGTATCTTAAACATATCCTCATACAATATCTCACGTATTAGTATGCATTTTACAACATCAGATGAAATCACAATTCAAATGGACAACACGCAAGATCATAGTATAACAAGTCAATGATTGACCATTCTCATAGTCCCACTATGTTAACACGACCTACATGATCCTATCATGTTCAACTAGATTCCACATGGATCTACCATGTTCCTAACAACATACATACATGCACTCACTTGGTCCTACCATGTGGCACAATATAAGGATTATAGCAAACATATAGTCACACTATGCTCCACAACAATATCCACATGGTCCCACCATGCTATGGCTAAGTAACTACATCATAATATCATATATAGTACACATAGTCTCACTATTTGTACAAACAAATACCACTTGGTTCCACCATGCTACAACCATCATTCTTTTAGGGACATTCACCCACAGTGAAGTACACCCATAATCAATAATAATATCCACTCAACATTCCTTTAGGGACTTTCACCCATAGTGGGAGCACACTCATAATCAATCACATTCACAACCAATTCCAACACATAATAATTACCACATGGTTTCACCATGTTATGACCAACATACCTTTAGGGACTTTCACCCAAGGTGGAAGGACACCTGTAACCAATCAATATCCAATCCACATTCTTTTAGGGACTTTCATCAACGGTGGAAGTACACCCATAACCAATAACAATATCCAATCAACATTCCTGTAGGGACTGTCACCCCTGGTGGAAGTACAACCGTAACCAATAACAATATCCAATCAACATTCCTGTAGGGACTTTCACCCACGGTGGAAGTACACCCGTAACCAATCAATATCTAATCCACATTCTTTTGGGGACTTTCACCTACGGTGGAAGTACACTTGTAACCAATAACAATATCCAATCAACATTCCTTAAGGGACTTTCACCCACGGTGGAAGCACACCCATAATCAATCATATAATCCACAAGGTTTTGCCTTGTTAGGACCAATCATTAACCCAAACACAATCACAATAGATCTACACAAGTTTCCAATGATAATGCATTTCAATCAGTCAATCATCATGTGCAATGCAATGCAGGTATATGCTACAATTATGTGATGAGATGAAGTGCAATGGAATGCAGGTATGATCATGGCTAGCCCAATCATATGCTCAATCCAACTCACGACCATACGACGCATTCTTTTAGGGGCTTATAGCCACGGTAGAATACACCCTATCATTAACCCGTTCTTTTAGGGACTTGCACCCACGGAAAAACAAACCTTTTTGCGACCATTACATGTTAGGGGCTTGCTCCCACGGTTGGATACCACCTTATGCTACCATCACATTTTAGGGTCTTGTACCCTCTGCTAGATACCACCTTTTGCTATCATACCCATCACATTTTAGGGGTTCGCATCAGCGGCTGTAAACCACCTTATGCTACCAGACCTTCCTTTAGGGACTTTCACCGACGGTGGAATACACCCATACCAAACCTTTCCTTTTGGGGGCTTTCACCAACGGTGGAAGTTCACCCATCTAGATCAGAATTCAAGTTATAAGTGTTAATCACAAACAATATTCACATCATTGGATACTCACTGTATCCTTAATCAACACACATGATTTCATTAAGATCAACACAAGGCAAACATAAGTCAATCCAAGTCAAACATAAATCAACATTAGATGCTAAAGGCACCATTCAGCCAATCCAATCATATGTGACCATTTCTAATCATAACAATCCTATCTTGAGGTCCTATGATCATATCCAAAACTTTTAAGTTTATATCATCTTTTATTCCATCCGAATCAGTCCAATAATCCTGAATTTTTGACCTTCTCCTACGCTTTTCAAAATTCGACTAATTCTAGATCTTTTGCACACAAACCAACTATACAGGAATTAATACAACTCACTAGGGAACATCTTCCTAAAATTTGACCTCATTTGGTCCTCGACAGCACCTCGGAAGCTACCGAGACTCCTACTGAGCCTCGGTAGACAGTCTAGAGAACATACTAATTTTGGGGTTTTTTGCAGGTGTTCGGTAGCTGCCGACACTCCTGCCGAACATAGAAATTCAGCAATTTTCTGGGTTTTCACCTAGGGTTTCGTGTTTATACTAAAAGTACTTATTTTCTACGGTTTTAACAATCATAATTAAATCTCTAAAACCTATTCATGTGATCCAAACATCAAACACATAACAATTTATTAATT
>JAUPMG010195766.1:0-10104 GCA_031762675.1 Pachysandra terminalis
TCCGTGTCGATACTCGATACGTATCCGTTTTCGAGCCGACCGATACGCTACCTCGATACGATATTTTGAACCATGACCGCTACTCTCGAGATTATAATGAGATACATGAAGGGTAACTGGAGAAAATCCATAAACAATAAATGTGCAAAATAAAAATAGAAACTCACAGATTTATAAATTAGCTATGCAAAGCTAAAGCCTTCGAAAACTTACAATATCAGTTCTCTAAAAGCTGAACCAAAGTATTATTTCTCATACTTGTAACTGATTTTGGCTGCGGAAGAAAAAGGAAAAAATGTACATTAGGCATATCAACAGCACATACACTTGGAAGAATATTTGGGCTTCCAATCTTTAATTATCAACTGAATCCTCAACAAAGCACATAAGCACACTTTAAACAAGAAACAGAGAACCAAACTGGAGATACGACACCCAAATAACATTTGATATCCAAACTCGATAGAAAAGACTAAGGCAGAGAGGGCGATTCACTTTGTGCATAGAGATGTGGGTACGTGTGTGTGCTAGTTGCAGACCTATTCAGTAGTCAAGTGATAAATTATTATGTAATAACTGTCCAAGGTATAACAGTGATCTCACGTCTCTTCTTCGAAGATATTTAAAGTGACAGCGCATATATGCACTTAAAACGTCACCACTGTACATATAGAAAATTGATCAAAAACTAATTTTCATAATATAAACAAGAAAGAAAGAACCAAATTGGAAATAGGACACCCAAACAATATTTGATATCCAAACATGCAAAGCGAAACAAGAAAAAGAAGCATTGTAATAACTGGCCACCCTTGAAGGTATAACAGTGGTCTCATGTCTCCTCTTCGAAGACATCTGCTATCCTGCAATTCCTAGTTTGTATTATCCACAAGCCCTGGCTTCATATCATCATATCTGCAGCAGCTTATTTAGACTTGCAGCAAATCCCTATGATATTTGATATTTACTTAGTTATTTGGGGGTACAATTGGCCTTATAACTAAATGTCAATTGATTGTACAGGGGAGGGGTAAGAGTATAAGGATATAGTTTTGTTTCCAATATTTGCGTCCTTTTAGTTTTAGTTACACATTCTTTTGTACCATATGGACTGTCTTGTTGTACAGTAACTAACTTCATACCACCAGTTATAATACATACTTTATTTACTGATCCAAAAAAAAATTTACTTAGTTATTTGGAACTAAATCATCTCAACGTCTGAATGGATTGTCTAACCCTCAAGATGCATGTAATGCAGAAGAGTTAGAAAAAATAGAAATTTCAGTGAGGAGGTTACTGTCGTGAAGGACAAATACTATATTAACAGTTTCAATCTTCAAAAGCCATTTTTAATTCCCTCTCCTACCCACTTTAAAGAAGCTATGTGGATGAAAAACGAAGTAAAACTAACAGAAGAATGGGAGAGGAAATCTCTCTTCTCTACACCGTCAAAGAGCAAAGTGCAGAGATTATTAGGTTCGATGTGCTTCCTTTACGACTGAGATTTGTACGAATAAAGGAAAAAGGAAAGCACAAAATCAAAGAATTATCAAAACACCTACCGATTGTCCCGTACAACGAAGGGTTTCGGAGACAAGTGTAGCTCAGTCCCGGATCAGGGATTGCGAACTACTGTGCTTCAACCCAGCCTACTCTTGCTGCCAGCAGCAGGAGCCCAAAATAACTGCAGCGAAGGAGGAAACCACCTCGGTGGTTATACCCTGCACCTTGCACAACCAGTAATTGCAGCGAAGGAGGAAACCACCTAGCTGATTATATACCCTTTACCCTGCTTGGACAACCAGTAGCAATCCGCACAATGCAATCGGGTCACTTCCTGTAACAACTTCTCTATCCTTCAATACACCTGTTCCGAGGTAGTCAGATCCTCCATCTCGTAGTTCAAGTGCTTCATAAATTCCTGAAAATTAATTTGATCCATGAAATTATGATGCCGCCAGCTATACAAAAATCAATGCAGCAGACATTTAAAAAAATTGTGAACACCGTATAATCCATGAAGTAAATATGAGTACAGTTTAACCATTTTTTTTTATAACAGTGCAGGTAAACCAATTACTCCCTTCTTTGGAGTTGCAAAAGACAAAAAGATCAGTTTCGTAAATAGTACATAGCTGTTATAAGTACTAGTGCAACACGGCTAAATATATAGTATTCATGGAAGACAGAGACCCCCAGGGAGACACTTGCAAGGAAACCCCACTTGCTATAATATTCAAATGGATTAATTTCTATGTAATCAAGATGCAAAGGTCTGCAGTGATAAATGCATATTGTATTAGGGGGTGATGAACAATAATGGGTACGAAAAAAAGATTACTGTCGCATTCAGATCTTTATAAAGGTAAAAATCCTTTTTCCTTTTTTTCGTTCTATGGGGGTGTTTTTACGACATTATCAAACTTAAAAAAGTTTAATATAACTTCCAAATTCATCTATATTACATATTTCAACTGCAAAACAATCAAAAGAAGGAAAACAAAACTGAACTTTTGATGATGGAACCAGAGATCTTATAATTACTCATGGACGCACCACTTGGGACGGCAACTCTAGCCAAGGAACCATTTGACGGTTTAACATCCACCAATAAAAAACACATCCAACCAAGGATCAAACATCTTAAAAAGATCATGAAATCCACTAAAAGAAAATCCCAGCAGAAAATAAAACCAGTTGAGTCCTCTATTAATTCAACCGATCAATTAACCAGATGTAAAGCATCTACATTTCCGGATCATTTGATCACTAAAACAAAATGTAATAATAGCTTCAGCTAGTAATTAAAATTTCTGATAAAACATAAAATCACTTGAGTTCTAACGCAACACAGATCGACGGAGGAACCACAGAAATTTATCGAAAAATGACAAAAGATGGGAAAAATATTCGAACCTCGACCGTGGCATTGCCACGACTGTCAAAGATCTGCCTTGCTTTGACGGATTGGATCATCACCATGACTCGCTTAGATCTGCTTCGAAACCAAAGAGAGAGAAAGAGTGATCAAAAGCTTGAAAGAAGTTGCGATCCCTTGTTGAGGTTTTGAGACCAACTCAAACTAGGCTTCGTATTTGTAAAGAGGCTTAGGTTGGTAATCATGTCTCAAAATATCGTATCGGCGTAGCGTATCGATCAGCTCAAAAATGGATACGTATAGAGCATCGTATCAGATACGCATGAATACGATGTAAAAGTCATAAGATACGGTGGATACATAAGGAAAATGAAGGATACATAAAACAAAACCCACTTTTATGCAAAGAAAAGGTAAAGATATAATAAATTAACATGTTTTTTATATGATATACCCACAAATGTAATATACATTAACCTGAAAACCAACTGCTATGTGTGTAGACACATGCAAACTTAAAAGAACTTCAATAAGTATAAAGTCATAATATATCACATACATTAATAAAACATAAAGAAACTCATAAATATCTAGTGGAATCAATTACCTATAAGTAAAAAAGATATAATCATAATTTTAAGACATAGAAACATACTTTCAAACATCAACAAACGAATTCAAAATCCATTAAGAACATCTTAGAACAAAAAAGAACAACTTCTATTGCATATAGATGCATATTTCAAACAAAAAGCCTTCTTATTCGACAATCTTCGTAGAAGGAAAATAGCAAATGAAAGGAGAAGAAGAACAATAAGGAGAAAATAAGAAAAAAAATATTAGCCCAGCCAAACAAATACTCTCTCTCTCTCTCTCTCTCTCTCTCTCTCTCTCTCTCTCAGGGTTTCTATTTGTGTTTTTTTTTTTCTTTTTTTGATCCTTTTTTAGTTTTCCTTGTCTTTTTTTTATTAGTATCCAGTATATCGATATAGTATTAAGCATGTCGAGGCATTATCGAGCATATCGAGACTATATCGACAATGTATCAACCGTATCGGTAATGTATCGACCAATACACTGTAAAAAGATACATATCGTAATGTTGCGTATGGTACCGTGTCGATCGATACACAATACGTATCAACCGTATCGACACGATATTTTAAACCATGTTGGTAATAGCCGTTAGATTAAGTTAAGAGAGTTTATCGATAGCTAATCGCAGTTGGAAATTTCTCCGCCCCTTGTTTATTATTTTGATGCGATTTACTATATAAAGGTGGTGGAAAATAGCTGTCTAGTGAAACATGCGTCCGCGAAGTTGCAAAACAAAAGGGTGTTAAGTGAAAATCCTTGCATATTAACTAGGAAAAAAAAAGGGGAAACACAATACAAAGAAGCTATACCGGCAAAGAACATGTATAAAAAAATTCTTCTCTTACATGTAAAATTTCTTCGTGACCAAATCGAAGCAAAAGAAATGTATTCGTCCTGCTCAAAGAGAAAGGTCCCTCTACATTTCTACAACAGTGTTTGAGAGCATTAGATAATAGGCTTAGGCTAAGGAAGATCAATGATTTTCCCTTATTTTTAAGAAGTCATGAGGCAAGAATTTTTCTTTCAAATAATCCATAAACCAAATCTAGTGGTCATGTCCAACCACACTAATGTATCCATAGTTTATAAAATCAAGGAGGCAAGCCTTTTAATCTTAAGATAGAGATCTATTTCTAAATGCAAAAAAAAAAATAAAAAAAAAATCAAAGCTTCAGTCTTTGACAGAAAAATAAGGGTAAGAAAAATCAACTTCTGTGTTCTTGGTTGTTGGCTGGAAAAACAAATCCATTAATGATCAGTTTTTTAATTTATTATAGATATATAAATATGTATTCCTAAATTCTATGAAATTTAGTTCTTTTAGTCCTTCACATGTTGCTGTAGTTGTTATTGTTTGGTTAGATAGTTTTCCAGCTGGGGTGATTGATACCATTTTACGAAGTTTAAGACAAACTAAAATCAATCAAATCAAAAATTGTGATATCAATGTTCTACGAACACAATGGAACTCCATCACCAATCAGAAGTTCTTTACTTTCTATTGACCAGAGTATAGACCAGAGTAACCAGAGGCCTGCAGATCAGCCACCCAAAATCAAATTAGAGGAGGAAATATTAATTTTATCTAATACACATAAATCACAAAACACCCCATCTCACCAGATAATATCAACATCTATGCTTCTGCATTAGATTAAAGAACTCAAATTCCCAGAGAAGAAATTATATATGACAAAAAAGGAAAAGAATAAAGAAAAAAATAAGGGAAAAATAAGGGTTATCATGTATTCTTTTCTTTCCCTTTCCTCAACTTCTCAGAACATTGGAAACATAGAAGACATACCCAGCAAGAATATCAAAGTTCTTAGCCATCACCTTGAGAAAAGTCCCAGATCCCATCTCTCAATTTGTTCAGTACTTCCGTTCTCTACCGTCTGTCCCTCTCAGTTTTGTATAAAAATTCACTGATGTGCTTTTCTCTGCTTCACAGGTTCTGAGGAATTGAATGACAGAACCAGACAAAAAACTAAAAGCAATCAAAATAGTAAGAAAATCAAAAAGAAAACATGGAAAGTAGATGAATCGCCATTACAATGAAAAGTGAAGGGTATGCTCTGTCAGAGAAATGCAAATCACAAGGTTTGCTTGCAAAAGGGGCTATTAGATTATTTTAAAAAAAAAAAACAAGTGATCAGGGTAGGAATTGTTTAAAAAGATGAGGGATAAGCTGAGTAGTAAAAAGGAATCTCACACCCAGCTATCCGATCTTCTCTTTTATATAGAGTAGTTAGATACTTAATCTAAGAATCATTTCTTTTCTTCTTTCCAACTTATATTTGTGTCTGACTTCTGAAAAATGGAGCAACCTTGGTGAACAAATTAGTTAATTTCCCACCTGGCCATCTGTCTGGCTGGGTCTTAGACTGGCTGATAAATAAAATCAACGTATCAGACGGACATGACCCTGAGTTACTCAGAAGGTTTTTACCAACCGGGTCATTGTAATAATTAGGAGGATCATTACGTAAAAAATCTAACAAGCCTTAAGGGATAATATTCACAAAGAGTCATTGCATTGTCAACTTGCTTAACTAAAGGCAGTAAGATTTAGATAAGTTGAAAATTCATTAGTAAGCTATACTGGTTGAAACATATAACACACAATTACAAATTCCATTTCATTGTTCTCACTAAATTTTTCAGATAAATCAAATAGTTCAAAATCGTTTAATCTTTGAACAGCAAGGAAGTATAGCAAACATATCAATTGTCACAAACTTCTACTTCGGGAAAAGACAAACAACAGATCTTCACTGTAAAAGTAAAACCACCCCCACCATATGGCAAGAACACCCTACAGAATTTCTCTTTGAATGTTTTCCTAGGCAATATAGTACCCTCTTTCGGTTAGGTGGATCAATTACCCCATAGCAGGAACTGGTGCCAGGAGGAGCTCAGGTGAATCAATAATCCCATAGCAGGAACTGGTTCCAGGATGACCCCCTCCCTCACACACAATCACACACACAAAAGAAGAAAAGACCCTTAAGATCATTCTTTTAAACATAATTCAGTAAATATCTCCAAGGGCATAACTAAAATAGTGAGTTTTTAGAGAGGAGCCACCATAATTGACAAGCCTTCTCAAAAGCCAGTGTTGGAGGAACTGCTGCCTGAAGTGATAGTATTGGCTGGTCCATTACTAGTTTTGCTAACCACTCCCTTCCCAAAATATTCAGCAATCACAGAAAACCCATCTTTTGAACTCTTCACAAGCCGGAAGAACTGATCTTGGTCTTTTGCGTTCTGCTCCAAGCTTCTCTTCATCTCTAGGACAGATCTGTACTCCGGAGTGCATTCAGGACATTCTTTTTCACTGTCGCCAAGGCAGCGCTGGTGAAATGAGTGCATACACATGAAATGAACTGCAGGGAGATCAAGGGTGAAAGTGCATGCAGTGCACTTGCTAAGCTGGAAGATTTTTGCATTTGTCCTAAGATCCTGGATTTCCTTCCTCATTGCCAAGGTGTCTTCCTGCACAGCCAAGACATTGTTGGAAACATAAATTACACAATTACTTTAACATATTAGCTTTTCAACATTTCGAACCAATAAAAACTTAAAAAAAACATTTGAGCCATGATGAGATATGATTTTTGAATGTGTTCAGTGGTTTCTCTATTTTAAACATCAACAGGTATAAACAGAGAACATAACTACACAAATTTAAGTTATTGAGTTACAGCTATCTATAAAGAAGATTAAGAAAGTGATAAATGCAGGTCTTTTCTGTGCCCACGACTGATTTTCATTTTCATCGCTTCTATTGTTGGCTCATCATAGTTGTACATGAGTCTTATGCAGTTATAGATGACTCAAAAAAGTAGCAACAACATCAAATAAAGGCTTGTACTCATGGTTTTATTATCACCAATTTGGACTCTGGCAATAGGGAATTCCCCCTTTTTACTTTTTAAATTTGAAAAATTAATTAAAAATTACATGTTATTATAAAAATTATATATTATGTCTAAATAATGCAAACTTACTTAGAAAAAATAATGATAAAAATGAATTGTAATAATATATAATTTTTAATGGCCCATTACTCAATGTGTAATGGACTATTGATTAAATTTATAATTACTTTTAAACATAAGAAACTATAAGAATAGTAAAAAATTGTTAAGAATATGTAAAAATATTATTTAAAATATTAAAAAATATAAAATTGATAAGAGAAGTTGAATTACGTTCTCACACTTTGCTTTTGCTTGTTCTTATGTTTGTTATAAGCTTGTTTCCCCTATAGGTGCGCGTATCAGTACTTGCCTACATATATGTGAATCTATATGTATATATATATTTCATATTTTAGGAATTTAGGTGTATTTTAACCCCATTTAGACTCTTACAAAGTTTGGAATTAAAATTCCTTTTTTCCCCAATATTTCTTCAAATTGGCAAAATATTCCCCCTAACAAAATCGAAATTGAAAACCTTGCTTGTACTGATCCAGATCCCTTGCAATAAAAGGATGTGAATGCATAAAGACAAGAAGGAGAAGCACTAACCCATAAAAATTTAGAGATTCATTATATTCCTTTTCAGAATAGCATATTCTTCAGTCCACAATATCCTGATTCTTTCTTGCATCTTTCTAGTTATCTTAGTGCATGTGTGTGTGTGTGTGTGTTAAGAGAGAGAGATAGGGAGAGAGAGAGAGAGAGAGAGAGAGAGAGAGAGAGAGAGAGAGAGAAACGACAACGACAAGGATGCAATATCTCTTAAAGCCAAAGCTTCAATGAAATAATCCAAAACTCAAGGCCAGATCTCTTAAGAGCCCATCACCTTTGGATTTCCTTGGTTCTAGTGGTAGTTGATAACTTCGTCCAAATTGACTTGTGAGAGCGTTAATGGAAACTAAATTCTTTTAACTTCGTCCAAATTGACTTGTGAGAGCGTTAATGGAAACTAAATTCTTTTAGATAAAACAAGTATCCTCTTTAAATTTGAAAAAGCACAACCTTGAGAGTATGTGTACCACATACCTATTATAGGGGCTGTCAATGGATAGGATCATGATCCGAGTTTGATTTGAATCCAATCCGAAAGAAGCAGATTTAGTAAGGGGTTTTTGATTCGATTATCCGACAAGATATGATCCAATTCAATCCAACAACTAATTGGATCACATTAGGATATAGGTTGATTCGATCAGATATGGGTCCAATCTGGTTTCATTTGTGTGTGTGCGTGTGTATGTATATATGTATATGTATATGTATGTATATGTAATTGTGCTTGTGTGTGTGTTTTGGATTGTTAAGACATAAAAATATAGTTAGAAATAAACCATTTATTTATGATATTTTGAACAAATAATTTCATAACGCAATTAAAAAATTTCACTTTACTTTTGCCTTCATCATTACAGATGTAAAATAGGTTTTTTAGAAAATTTGATTAGGATACAAACTAAGTTCGATCCGAAGCTAAGCGGATTTGAGAAAAGGAAATTATGATCATATGATGTAATAAAGTATGACCAATTTGATCCGACTATTAATCAAATCAAATTTGGATCTACCATGATCTGATCCAAATCCAATACGTTGACAGCCCTACCCATAACACCTACAACCAAAACATTAAAATAGCTTTATGGCATTATAGATCCATTCAGACAACATTCATTAATGCAACCAAGCACTAACAGCAGGATATATCAAATCCTTTTCCAAGTCACTTTTTTATGAGTGCAACTAGGGATGCAACTCGGTTCAGTTTGGTTCGGGTTTACATCAACCCAAGACCAAACCAACATTGGTGAATGTTAACCCAAAACCGAACCGAACCAAATTGAGAACCGAACTTCCCAACCCAAAAACCAAACCAAATTGAAATGGAAAACCCTAAACTCAAACCAACCCAAACCAAATTGCAGTTTCGGTTCGGTTCGGTTTGTGTTGGGTAGGTCAGGTTAATACAATATTTTTTAGAATTACATTATACATATAAAATATCATGTTTTATATATCATATATAATACATATATAGACTATGATTCGGTTTAAATCAGTTCGGTTTAGCCTATATACAATATAGTTTGGGTTTCGGTTTGATTTAACCAAGGCTTCAACCCAAAACTAAACCGATCTAATTCAGTTTTATAAGTTCATAATCAAAACCGAACCAAATATTTAAAAACTCAACCCAAACTGAACCGAAGTCGGTTTGGGTCAGTTATGTTTTGGGTTTAACCGACCCAAGCTGCACCCCTAAATGCAACCAATCACTACCAGCAGGATGTATCGGATCCTTTTCCAAGTCAATTTTTTCACGTTCAAGTTTGCCACCATTTACTGCAGTTAGATGCAAAATCAAAATTAAGCAAGAAGAAATAGATGATCTCTCAAAGCTGCAAAAACACCAACCTGATACTTCTCAATAGCTTGCCGATCCTCTTCAATCAGTTTTGATTCTCGTTCAAGCTTTCGAGCTATATAATCCTTCACAACAGAGAGAGTAAGGCATGAATTCCTGGACAGCGTCTGAAGAACAACAATAGGAGGCAAAATGTCATCTCGTTCAATGTAAGTCAAGACTTCCTTTACTTCTTTGGAGCAATCTTCTCCAAGCTCACCAAAATATTTCAGCAGATC
>JAUPMG010195777.1:0-10104 GCA_031762675.1 Pachysandra terminalis
ACATGAGAGCAGCATAATCGAGGGATTGAAACCTTTATCAGCCTAAAATAGGAATCAATTGAAAATGCCAGAATCCCTATTAATTTTCTTTTTCCATTATGATGGTTTATTCATTAAATTTGAGATATGTAGATCATTGGAGAAGACTAAGAGCAAAAATAAACTAAACTAAACTACAAGACAGAATCAGTGAAATGAAAGAGAGATTATGTCTTACCCGAAATGGGGTTGTTGCCGGAGTGGAAGGATTCGGCGAAGAAGATGACTGGAGGTGAAGACCTGAAACCCTCATTGGAGCGATAGAGAGAGGGTTCGACCGGAGATGTTCCAATGGAGCGACAGAGAGAGAGAGAGAGAGAGAGAGAGAGGAATACTTCGACCGGTGTTGTTCCGATGGAGCGACAGAGAGAAGGCTTGAACAAGAACTGTTCCAATGAAGCCACAGAGAGGGAGAAGAAAGGGTTCGTATGGAAAGGGAAAGAGAGGGAGGAGTGTTTTCATATGGAGAGAGAAAGAGAAGAGGAAGGGAAAGCTTGAGGGGTAGTTTAGGTATTTGATTTTTTTTTTTTTAAAGCAATTTTTGCAGACAATACCTGATTTGTACTCTGCCATATGGCAGAGGACCGTATCGCAAATATTTTCGTACAAGTATACCGCACTGGTTAATTGATTTGGTCAATATACTTTTGGGCAATAAGTTTCCTAAAGAAGGGGATTTTTGGTAATTTTCCCATCTTTTTATATTTTTATCAACAGTTTATGGTTATTTATATGCAAACAAATTTTATACGTACAAATCAAGAAGAAATCACAAAAGAGATCATTTCAGCTTTTTGATAATCTCTCTCTCTCTCTCTCTCTCTCTCTCTCTCATATGTTTTGCGTGGAGATAGAATCAGACAAAATCATCAAGCTTCTTTCCTTAAATCATTGTACATGGGTTTGTTATTGAACTGTTTAAGTCACCAGTTTTGGGTGTGCTTCTGATTCTAGGCAAAGCATGGCCAGTTTTCCAATTCTGTGGTTTTCTCTGTCTTAAAACATTCTGGTTTTTTCTTTAGCATATAGTTATTTATTCATTCATCTAAAAACATTCTGTTTAGAAGGCATAGAATGTTCATTCAAGATCTGATTCTTGCTTCACACTTCACAGATAGCAACAAAAGATTTTGTTATGTTCAAGATTTTTGTATTAACTTCTATTCTATTATTGTAATCTACAGTACCATACTGTGCGGAATGTCCTCTTTATGGCAATGACTGAGTTCAAAAAGGTGAGCAATTGCTTATTTCATTTTTTTTTTGTCGAAACAATAACTTCATATATGACCAATACTAGTTAGTACTTTCTTCTCAATGATGGTAGATTACAGTGACTTGTTGTGCATTTACAATCTTATATTGATTCATTTGTTGTGATGTAGAGTCATTATATATTTTATAATTTCTCAGTACTTGCATCCTATCGTACGCAAATTAACCTCCCTATGGAAATGAAAGAGTTCAAAAAGCTTAGCAATTGGTTATTTACATTCTCTTGTTGCTCAAAATGATTTAATGTGTAATGATACCACTATCTTTTTGCAAATGGTAGAATACAGTTACTTGAATTTGTATTTACAATCTTATACTGAAATCTAATTCTTTTGGTACTGTGGCATTACATGGAGTCATTTTTATAGTAATAGCCTTTCCATACTTGCATCTAGGGGTGTCAATTGGTCCGTTTAAACGGAAAACCAATCAAACCAAACCGAAAAATCGGTTTCGTTCATTTTTTTTCCCATTTCAGTTTGGTTACGGTTTTAAAAAATGAAAAATCGAATTAGTTTACTTTGGTTTAGGTTAAGGCTTCAAAACCGAACTGAACCGAACTTACAAATTTGGTTTTTTTGGTTAGATTTAGGTTAACCAGAAATATTTTGGGTTTGGTTTTAAGTTTTTGTATATTCTGTCTTGGTTTGGTTCGGTTTTTGGTTTAGTTCACTATTATTCGGTTTTGTCTTGATTTGACCACTAAATCGAACCGAACCGTCTGAAATATACCCCCCCTATTTGCATTTCCTGGCATGCACAATTTAGCCATCCGCTACTTATGGTTTTAATTTCCCCCAAAGTTTTAGCGAAATTTCCTCAAAATTTCCTTTGCGTTGGACACTGAAATTTCCCTTACATCGATGTTTCCTCCTACTGAAATGTTGTTTTATTATTTTTTTTTACTTAAAATATAGTTAAATAGCAAAAAATTTGCCAAAAATTCATTATTTCAAAGGTGTTAAATTTCTTTTGAAATCTAAATTAAACGTCTTCCACTACTTAAATATTCTTACTTGCAAGGTGCCATAGTTGATAGGAGAGAACTGACACCATATTTCTGTGCTACTTTGCTATACCAAGTTGACCAGCATATAGAAAAACATGACACCATATGCTATTTATTATTCTAGTTCTGGCTTGAATTATATTTCACTTAGAAGTAAAACCTCTAAACTCAATACGCAAGAGTATCTACCATGTTGTAGTCTGATAATTGGCCAAAGCAACTAGAAAGTTGGCTGACATGATTGAATCAGTTAAAGCTGATTTTCTGTAGGGATTGTACGGTGTTCAGTTTGTTTATGAGAAACATATATGGGTGTTTTGTACTTTTTAGAGGTCTGACATGGCTAGTTGTTTTTCCTTGCTAGCAGCCTATCACCTTTGTATTTTTATCAAAAAAAAAAAAAAAAAACCCTATCACCCTTGTATACAATTCATGTACATTAGGCTTGCCAAGTCTGACATGGCTAGTTGTTTTTCCTTGCTAGCACCCTTGTATACAATTTATGCACACGAGGCTTTCCATCTTTTCTATTTTCTTTTTTCCTTTTCTTTATATCTAATATGATTATAACCTACCTAATAGGAAAAATAGAAAAATGTCTGGGTTTTGCACCTACTTTGTTAAACAAAGGTGTGTTTAAATTTGTGACTTAGTTTTGTAGATCAATAAATATACTGAAACCAAAATGGGTTTGAGGATGGAATAAACTTGAAGTTAAATCCCAGACATAAGGTTCACTTAAAGTTTTCTTATCATTTGCTGCTTCTCTCACTACAGAACCTTGGTTTGACAAGTTTAGGAGTCAATCCTTCTCTGGTCCTTGCTACCATTGAGTTAATCATACGGTCCTTATCTACATTGCTCGTGCTCCCCATATGTGGAAAGTCTTCTTGACACCCAAAGAATTTGGCAGGCCTGGAGATGTTAGAGATGTTCTATAACTAGATTATAGTTATAGATGCTATATGGTTGAGCAGCAATAGCAATAGTAGAGAACTCAGCAGTGACAGCTTATCTTTGTTGAAAGGAGGATGTGGACCATCTAGGAAGGACGGAATCTCTATAATTTTCTTCAATTCATGAAGGTGATAATAATACACTTGAAAGCATGAATGTTCACACACACACACACTCTCTCTCTATATATATATAAACTAATTTGCTTTTCCTAAATCAACAAGGAAACTTACCAATCAGAATATGCCCATTATTAATAAAATATCGATCTAGAACTTTTCTTAAATTAAGTAGAATAACTAAGATAAACTTACCTACTGAAACTCAATGCCCAATAAGAAAACTCAATTAAACCCCCTCCCTCCTCCTTGATGTTCCAAGCTTCTGTTTGAGGTAATATATGGGGTTAGCATCATTGTACTATAATCCCGCACTTCACGTGAACCAATGTGATATGCTCTCTCTTCAACTTATGAATCATAAATCGATGTTTTTTCTTGATGGTATACCTATGTTTCTATTAAATCTTGGCTCTGATGAGATTCAATTGATGAGAAAATATTATAAAGCTGAAAGGAAGATATAAAATTATTTGTTGGACCAACTTTCACATCACTGTCCTATTTATTGGACTGACATGCTTTAGAAAAATTTCAATGAACGTTATATATTTAGGATGCATATATTTGTTGTTTCAGTGGTTACTTTCTTTTTGTATGTTTTTATTCCATTCGAAAATCTTCCAATTTTGAATTCGTTCATTCAATTAAGAATTTGTTCAATTTTATATTTGGTACTGTGATAGTGTATATGGATGTCATTTAGTTTATGAGAGAGTAGCCCGTTTTATAATCTTGTTCTTTGAGTAGCTTTCATTTATGAGTTGAATCTCTTTCCTCTGCAACAAGAAATTCATAATTTGCAGTCATAAACATTGCTTATATGGAACCTTTTTGAGCTTAGCTTGAACTTTATGTTGATCGTTTTATATTAAATTTTAGCTTTCAGAAACACCAAATTGGACATCCATAAGAGGAAAGAGTGACCAAATCACCTTTTTATTTGGCATTGATGATCATTGGGGTCCGTTATCAATGTTTGAAGAGGTACTTGCTAATTTGAGTAATTTATGGTTTTAAATTATTGTATTACATTGAAAGTGTAGAAGCCCAACGGGCCTAACTCCTCCCAAAAGAGCTCTCAAGAGGGGAGGTTTACCACGGCACTTAAATACCGCACATAGCTTGTTCGTCTTACCGATGTGGGACAAAGCCACACATCCAACACTCCCCCTTAAGCTGAACACAGCGGCACGAGCCCAAGAACGAAACAATGCTCTGATACCATGTAGAAGCCCAATGGGCCTAACTCCTCCCAAAAGAGCTCTCGAGAGGGGAGGTTTACCACGGCACTTAAATACCGCACATAGCTTGTTTGTCTTACCGATGTGGGACAAAGCCACACATCCAACAGAAAGATCCAAAAATTATTACATATGTATGTAGAAATGTAAGGGGTTTTTTGTATGATATGTGTGAAAATGAAAATGGTTTTAAATAGAAGGTTATGGAAGCACCATTCAGTTGGTTGGTATGTATTTAGGAGGATTTTGTGCCAAATGCCAACATAGTAAAAAATGATTTCCCCATTGCCTCTCAATAATTCTGTGTTTGATGAGACTTGAAATAAAGCATGAGGATGTGCATGGATGTTTGATGCAACCTCATAGTTTAAAATATTGTTCGATCCAACTCGGATCCATTCCTTCCGAGATGTGATGTGCATACTTGGTCAAACTTAGTCAAACTAGGTCAAATCGGTCGGATTCGTTTGGATCGTCCGATCAAACTAGGCCGATTCGTCGAAACAGATTGGCCGGGACAAGTAATTTGTTATTTTTTTTTTCTTTGGCTCGTTAGTTGTACCTACCATGGATCGGCCGATCTTGATACTGATTTCTGATCCCAACTTGGGATTGTTTAGCAATGATCCCGATCCGATCCTCGAGTTTAAACACTACATAAAACATTGATCATAATCTTGTTACTGGTTGTCAGTTTTTTTTAAGGCCTCAACTGTAATATCATTAGAAGAATCAATGCTAGTTGTCAGTGTGCATATCTTGAGATCTCTTTTGGAAAATAACCATCTTAGGTTTCTGGATCCACTGTGTTTATTGTTTATTTGGGTAGATTCCGTATTTCCAGCGTGAGATGCCACTGTAGTTATACCTTCCCATTGACCTCACTAGGGTCACTGCCTAATACGTCTTTGTTGATGACTTTTCCTAACCCTAATGACTCTTATCTACATTAATAGTAGGAGTTTTTTACTTCATCCTTTGTAGTGGTCTTGTTCAAGTGTTACTTTCATCTTTAGGCTTTTAAGGTGCTGAGTATCCTTAGTGGAGCGTCAATGAAAAAACTTTAGCTCTCAGGACTTGTCTGTCCATGCTATCCCTATAGGAACTGCAAATGAAGGCAATTTCAGTTCCCAAGGATGTTTATTCTTAGTTTTGTGTCATCTTCAATAGTCTTCTTCATTCATTCCTATGAATGTTGGGTCGTATTTGATTTTTTTTACTAGCATTGTTCCATCCTTAGTAGGAAACTCTGGTTTTTCGAGGCTAGTCATGCATGGGTGTTTAATGCAATTGGTTCCCTATACCACGTTGTAAACCATCATGCAGTGACAAATTTATTTCTGATTTGCTTATCCTTTTAGTTAGATTCACTTGAGAATCCTTACGAGCTGAACAAGATTTAAATTGAAACAATACTATAGAAATGTGTAGCAGAGAAAGTCTCGATAAAGTTTACAGCACTATATCCTCAATGTTTGTGGTGAAAGATTAAGAAGCGTCGATCTCCCCAAGATCCCAAAGCATTTTAAGTAGGTGAAAAGAACACAAAGAAGGATGTGCATCCAAAAATTGAGAGATGTACTTAGCTGAGTGAACAGATAGGATTTGTTTTCAGGACCTTAAAACCCTTTATGCCTGAAAGTCCAATACTGCTTTATCCTTCATGAAAAATGAATGGATCCATCCATGGTGGATAGATTTGACATTGAGACCCATCCACTGTGGACGGGTTTTGGTGGCAAACTTTCTCTCCCCTATAAATACCCCTTCAACGCCATTCAATGCATAACATCAATCACTCTCCCATCACCCCTCTTTTTACTTTAAAATCTATTCTTAAGCCTAGCCTGAGGAAATTTAGGAGAAACCCAAAACCCTTGGGAAAAATCGCTATAAAATCCCAAATATCCTCCGAAAATTCCCTGAAATTTTAGAAAAAGAAAACGTGAAATTCCATAAAACTTCCAAGAATCTTGAACTAATAGTCCAAAAATTCCTTCACATTCCAAAAGAACTCTAAAAAATTCTAGAATCCAGTAGGAAACACTGAATCCTAGAAAACCTTCCAAGAATCTTGAAACCAATTCAAGACGTGCTTAAAACATTCCAAAGATCTCCACAAGACAGAAAACAAGTTTTGACGAAATGCTAACATTATAACCAAAATGAGTAAGCAAATAACAAGGGGGCATAATCATGGTTCAAAATATCACGATATATCCCTTGATGTATCGTGTTTCCCATGAGGTGTATATACGTTAAGGTGGAAATTTTAGTTTACAAATTATCGCTGGATATATGCCACTATCCCTATATATATGTGCTATAGTGATATATGTTAAACATAAAAGATATATTGACCAAAATGAGGGAGATTTTCCGAATTCAACTAAGCTCTCCAAACTCCTTGTTTCAAAATTCAATTATTTTTAATCATTTCCTAATCTGATTTTTATTGTTTTTATAAAATTAGTTATATTAAGAAAAAGATAGAAAGTTAAGGGAATTTAGTTTGATTAAATGTGTAGTTTTTATGTCATAAAATGGTAACCTATCTCATCTACCTTTCACTAAAAATGAAACTGAAAAATTATTTATTTAAAATTAGTTTCTTTTTTGAAAACTTAGAAAACTTAGAAAATATATCAAATATAAAATATGGAAAATATAGATTTGCGATGAAAATATAATGAAAAAATATTAGGTCATATTATGTGTTTGTAGTAATGAAAAAATATTAGGTCATATTATGTGTTTGTAGTACAGAATGGCAATAATAAAATGTAATATTCAAAGTTGAGGTTGGTAACATAAACCTTGTTCCGCCATTTCATTTTGTCAAAAACTAATCTTCGTATAACTATATTTAGGATGTGTATTTAAATCGTTTTTCTTATAACTATTTTTTAAGAAAAAATCAATAAGAAAAGAAAGAATTTCAAAAATGTTGTTTTATTCTATACTCGTTTAATCATTGCTTCTTTGGTACTTTATTTTTTTAGCTTGTATTGACTTGGGGATGGAAGTTAGGGATAGCCTGAGATAGAAGAAAGCTGAAATTGGTTGGTGGTATAGTTAACTGAGTCCTAGGTATGAGAGACAGTTAATGCAATTTTTGTTGCATTTATATGCTGGTAGGCTTTGTTGTTAAAATCTTACAATTCATTGTATGAATCTTATGATTTGATTCGATTCGATTCGATTTGACGGTAGATCGATTTAAATCAGTTAAAAAATCGGATTATGTTTGAATCTTACGATTTATGATTTATTCGTGCAATTCAACTCTACAATACATAAAAAATTTCACCTCTTTTTTTACTGGAAAATTTTCCCTTATTTGGTTTGATCCTTGGTTATATAGAGCATAGTATTCTAAAACGATTAAATATGAGTAAAGAAACATAGTTTACTAATTTTAAACAATAAAAAATCCATTTCCAAAGAGAAATCCTAAAACCTTCTTCTACTAAAACTACTATGATTCTTACGATTTACGATTCAAAATTACGATTCGATTCCAAGTGGCCTCTAGCGATTTTCGATTCGATTCACGATTTGATAATCTTGCTGGTAGGTGGGTAACATGACTAAAGCACCATCTGTCCGAGGGGTTATCTTTGTGTAGTAATAAGCATGTTTTTTTTTTTTGTATCGAGAATGGGAACTGGACCCGACCACGCCAGTACTGGTATGTACCGGATGTATTGACTGGTACTGGCTGGTCCGGGTCCGGTACAGAAGTATTGGATTGGCCAGTCCGATCCAAACTAATTTTGGGGGAATTTTTTTAACAAATACAGAAAAACCAGACAAATGTATTTTAATCATTTGTCAACTTAGTTTTTGAAGAGGATAATTGAATAAATATAAAACCTAAGTACTTGTGATGTAAATGCTATGTTGAATGTCGTTTAGTACCTAAAGCAGTTTTTGAGATCAACTATCAAGGCAATAATCAACTATTAGCTATGAAGGCAATAATGCAAGGGGATAGCTTATCTATAATATTGAAAAAATAACTTATGTATAATAAGTTTATTCTATGTTTAAAATGTATCAAAACAAAGGGACACATATATTTTCAGTTGTATAAATGTAAGTAATATTATTTTTTTTAAATTATTTATGTTTATAATAGTATAAAAATGTAAATTAAAAAAAAAAAAACAATACAAACCATCTTTCAATCAATTGATTTTCACATGATTTATGCTTTCAATTACAAACATTACACTAACTTAAACATTTTTTTTCAAAAAAAGTGAAAACCACCAAACCCAAATTTGATGGACTCAAAATTTTTTTTTTATGTATCAATAGACGATAGATCTACCTTCATGCATCTTAAAAACATTGTTTGAATGCTTTGAAATGGAAAAAGGAAGAAGATTTTTTAACATAAAAATCAAATCCTCAAAACTTTGGAATATCATCACTGTTAACGAGATGTACTTTTTTGTAATATTTTAGTGCTTTTAGTTTACTAAGGGTAGTTTAGTATTTTCCCCTTATTTTAATAGGGTTTCAATACTTTAAAAGCTAAAATGTATTACAATTGAGGTATTGCATTAATTGAATATAATTCTAGGTTTTTGTCTTCTTGTTTTCATGGTATTAGAGCTGGTAAACAAAATAATCTTCTCTGGTTTCTTCTTGTCCTCTGTTTGCAAATTTTCCCTCTTTTATTTTCTTCCATCAATCAATAGTGTCGTGTGAACAGTATCCGTCACGTGTTGTACGAACAATAGCTGTGAACAGTAGACATGAACTATACTAAACAGTTTTTCTTCCGTTTTTTCTTTCTTCCTGTTGTGGCAGCAAAACTTACTCTCCTCAATTAGAGAGAGTTTATATATTAACTAGAACTAGGGCTAAAACAGTACATACCCAAATAAAGAAAGACAGGAAAAAGAGGAAAAGAGAAAAAGGGGTTGTGTGGGCCTCACGGCCCACTCGCCCACACTAACACTCCCCCTCAACCTGGAGCATATATATTATTCATGCCAACTTGTTATAAATGTACCCAATTCTATTCCCAGTCAACGACTTAGTAAGCACATCCGCCAATTGCTCCGCGGTTCTCACATGCTGTAATGAGATTTCTCCACTTTGTAGTTTCTCTTGTACAAAATGACAGTCAACCTCAATGTGCTTCGTCTTCTCTTGAAAAACCGGATTAGACGCAATATGACTAGCAGCTTGGTTATCACACCATAACTTCGATGGACTAGAATGAGGTTATCCAAGCTCACCAAGAAGCTGTCTCCAATAGATCATCTCGCTCGTATCATGGGCCATAGCTTGAGACTCAGACTCTGCACTCGATTGGGCTATCACTAGTTGTTTCTTACTCTTCCAGGATACCAGATTCCCCCTACAATTATACAGTACCCAGTAGTAGACTTCCGATCACTAGGAGATCCTGCCCAATCTGCATCTGAGAACCCCTCAATGTTCA
>JAUPMG010195868.1:0-10101 GCA_031762675.1 Pachysandra terminalis
CATTAGCCTAGGTCACGGGTGAGGTCAAACCTAATTATTTAAGTTAATTATGTTTCTAATCTTAATTAGTTTAGGGTCTGGGATCGAATCATTACAGATTAGCACAACTTGAGTATATTTTTCTTTCTTTTTCTTTTGAATTTTTCCAAATGTGAAATTTTTCCGCGGTTGTGAATATTTTCGAATTTCCCTTCCAATTTTCCTTTGAACTTTTCTTCTCCTTTTTTTTTAATTTTTTTTTCATTTCCCAACTTTCCTATTTTGATTTTCTTTCTTTTTTTTTCTTTGAAACCCAACATTTGGTGTCCCAATTAACGAATCTTCAAAATTGTTCCCCAGAATTTCCCTTGGTTCTAATTCATTGCCCCAGTGTGGGGTTGCTAATCCCAATTTGGGTCATAGAAAAGAAATTATAAGGCTCAAAAGGTTTAAGCTAAGGATTTTAATATGTAAGGATTCACATGAAAGATAGCCTATGATCATTTTAAGACAAAGTCTAATTTCAGGAAAAATATTTCTCTCTTTTCTTTTTCTTTTTTTGTCTAAATCGATTGGTTCAGGAAAATTTCTCTCAATCCATTTGAGCAAGGACCAAGGCTCCATCGAATATATCTTTCTTCATAGCAATGTCCCTTGATGATTGACTTGACTTTCCCACAAAAAACTTCTTAATGTGATAGTGTTTCCTTCAATATTGAATCCACTTTTGAGAAAAATTCCATGCCTCTTGCCAAATGTTTTGACCATACGCTCATAAGAGATTGTCCATGAAAAATTGAAATCGAATGATCTTCTTTGATTCAATCCAAGTATTTAGAACGTGACCATACTCTTATGCTCCTATGAATTCACCTTAAGACAATGGACGCTCTATGAACAACTAGGTCTGCATCTAACCCTAGCAAGGCTTAGCACAACTGAGCAAAAACATCTGTAAATTCTTTTAGGAATACAGTCATTCACTCTTTCTGCCTAAAGAATAATAAGGCTTTGATTTTCACCTCCTTTGGGTCCTTCTCCATCCCAAAATTTATGGTCACAGTCTTTCTGATGTTGGGCTGCACACCCCTTTTACGCTTTTTCAGAAATTTTCATTTGGCTATTAAAATCAAACTAATGTGAAGAAGAATGCAGATGACATTTGATAAAAAAATCTTTTTAGTGCCATTTTTTAATTTTTTTTGATGGTTTTTGATTTTTGATGATGATTTTTTTTGTCGAACCTTCTAAAATTACTCTTTTCGAGGTCAAAGGTTCATGAAAATACTAAACCTCGAAAAGAGTGGATACGTTCAACAGTGACTGCTCTAAGATGAATAAGGTGTTCCCCTGATTGATCAGAAAATGGGCTCATCACTTGCAAAGTAGGTAAGATCAGAGAACATTGGTCGCTTCAACAGGCTTCAACCTCTTCAGTTGGTATCCTGAAAAATTAGACTGACATCCTTCGAAAATTGTGCAAAGATGCATAGATACATGCTTTTGAATTATTCACACACACAAGTTCAAAGATGATATGAATGTATGATGAGTGGTGCTTACGCTGCCTAGTAGTTTTCCTCATTCACAGGAAGGGTTCACAAAAATGATTTTGAAATGATGGATGTTACTCACTCTTCTAGGTAGCTGTGCTTATTCGCAAGAAGAGTTTGTAACAAGATGATATGAAAATTCTTTTCTTTTTTAAATGATGAATGTTACTCACTCTTCCAGGTAGCTGTGCTGATTCGCAAGAAGAGTCCGCAACAAATAAATGTAAATTGTTCGTTCTGCGAGCCCGTTCATAAGAATGATCTACAATAATGACAGAAAATATTTTTTCTTTTTTTTTTTGAAAATGATGGATGTTACTCACCCTTCCAGGTAGCTGAGAGCTCATCCACAAGAAGAGTTAGAAACAAATGAATGAAAATTGTTTGTTCTTTCCCAGGTGACTGAGTCCCTTGGCAGGGAGGATCTGCATCAATGATAGAAAATCTTTTCTTTTTTTAATTTTTTCCTTTTTGGAAATGATGGATGTTACTCACTCTTCCAAGTAGTTGTGCTCATTCGCAAGAAGAGTCCGCAACAAATGAATCAAAATTGTTCGTTCCTTCCCAGGTGATTGAGTCCATTCGCAGAGAGGATCTGCAACAATAAAAAGAAAATTGTTCGTTCATTCCCCGGTGATCGAGTCCATTCCCAGGGATGATCTCAAATAATAAAAAGAAAATTGTTCATTCCTTCCCCAATGACTGATTCCATTCGCAGGGAAAATCTGCAACAATAGATTGAAATTGTTCGTTCATTACCCGGTGACTGAGTACATTCGCAGGGATGATCTGCAACAATAGATTGAAATTGTTCATTCATTCCCTGGTGACTGTCCATTCCTAGGGAAGATCTGCAACAATAGATTGAAATTGTTCGTTCTTTCTCCGGTGACTGAGTCCATTCGCAGGGAGGATCTGCAACAATAGATTGAAAATTGTTCGTTCATTCCACGGTGACTTGAGTCCATTCGCATGGATGATCTGCAAAAATAGATTGAAATTGTTCGTCCATTCCCCAGTGACTGAGTCCATTTGCAGGGATGATCTGCAACAATAGATTGAAATTGTTCGTTCATTCCTTGGTGACTGAGTCTATTCGCAGGGCTGATCTGCAAACATAGATTGAAATTGTTCGTTCCTTCTCCGGTGACTGAGTTCATTCGCAGGGAGGATCTGCAACAATAGATTGAAAATTGTTCGTTCATTCCACGGTGACTGAGTCCATTCGCATGGATGATCTGCAACAATAGATTGAAATTGTCCGTTCATTCCCCAGTGACAGTGTCCATTTGCAGGGATGATCTGCAACAATAGATTGAAATTTTTCGTTCATTCCCCGGTGACTGAGTCCATTCGCAGGGATGATCTGCAACAATAAAAAGAACATTGTTCGTTCCTTCCCCGGTGACTGAGTCCATTCGCATGGATGATCTGCAACAATAGATTGAAATTGTTCGTTCATTCCCCAGTGACAGTGTCCATTTGCAGGGATGATCTGCAACAATAGAATGAAATTGTTTGTCCATTCCCTGGTGATTGAGTCCATTCGCAGGGATGATCTGCAACAATAAAAAGAACATTGTTCGTTCCTTCCCCGGTGACTGAGTCCATTTGCAAGGAGGAGTTGCAACAATGATAGAAAATTATTCGTTCATTCCCCGGTGACTGAGTCCATTCGCAGGGATGATCTGCAATAATAGATTGAAATTTTTTGTTAATTCCCTGGTGACTGAGTCCATTCGCAGGGAGGATCTGCAACAATAGATTGAAAATTGTTCGTTCATTCCCTGGTGACTGAGTCCATTCGCAGGGATGATCTGCAATAATAGATTGAAATTGTTCGTTCATTCCCCGGTGACTGAGTCCATTCGCAGGGATGATCTGCAACAGTAGATTGAAATTTTTTGTTAATTCCTTGGTGATTGAGTCCATTCGCAGGGAGGATCTGCAACAATAGATTGAAAATTGTCTGTTCATTCCCCGGTGACTGAGTCCATTCGCAGGGAGAATCTGCAACAATAGATTGAAAATTGTTCTTTCATTCCCCGGTGACTGAGTCCATTCGCAGGGATGATCTGCAACAATAGATTGAAAATTGTTCGTTCCTTCCCCGGTGACTAAGTCCATTCGCAGTGAGGATCTGCAACAATGGTGTACTTGGCTATGTATAACCAGATCGAAGCACAGTGAATGAAAGTACTCAGCCTTGTATAACCAGACTAAAGCATAAAATGGGGCCTTTGGTTCCATTTAACCAAACCAAGGCGCATGATAAATGTTTGGTCCCATATACCCAGACCAACACCACTAAGGTAGAGTGTTTGACCTTAAGTAATTGAGCCGAGATTTGAATGATATGTTGGTCTTTCTAATTGGACCAAAACAAGGTTGAGTTTTTGGTCCTATTTATCCAGACCACAAAAATGAATTAATGCCCGACCCAATTCAATCGAACCAAAGAAAATGAATGTAATATTTGGCCATATTTGACCGGTTCGATGTTAATGAGTGAAATGAATGAACAGTAATAAAATATTTGCATGAAAATCATGGTCCTATATAACTAGACCAGAATGAGTGAATGATATGCTTGGACTGACCAACACAAATGAATGACATCTTGACATGGATGCAAGAGATTGGAAGTTTGATTTGAAAATATTTTGAGAAAATTGAATTTTTCACATTTTTTTTAAAACAAAGTGGCATTTTGATAATGATGTGAAACCAATTGAATGATATGATATGAAAATAATGATTGATGATGCCATGATGATCTTTTGCAATGTGCATGTCATGATGCATGATTAATGAGTCTGGAAATGCCTATGTATGGAACTTGACCCAAATTAATCAAACTTACTTGATGTGTGCAAAGAGGGTTAGAAAGTTGATTTGGTTCAAATTCTATGCAACCCAATCTAAATGAATGAAAATTTCATAAACATCCTTGTGAAAAGGGTCAGAATTGACTAGGCCCATTGAATGGTTGTATCAAATTGATTTGAATTTCTTTTTTGACAAATGATCCATGCCCATATTTATTAGGGTCAGATTTGATTCCTTTCACATGGTTGATTATGAATTTGAAATTCATTTGGAATTGATTGAATGCATGTGAGCCTAGTAAGACTAACCCCACATAGGGTTAAGGCATAATAATCTTCATGAGAGTTTAAGTTCAACTCATTCATGGTTTTGGCATATGTGATGTACATGCTTGATGAAGATGGGCATGTTTGATGCATATCCATTTCCAATAAGGGCCTAATTGATCCAAGGGCCCAAATTGATTTTGAATAACGAACATGGGCCCATGGGTCGAGTCTTGGTCCATATTAACCTCACTTGGCTTACCTAACCCAAATGTGTTCATATGTATTTGGGCCATTGAGCATTTATTGACAAATGGATATCAAATGCATAAGTCCTAAGGGGTATACCCATGTGGGTATGACTCTAGACATGCAAACAGACTAACCCAAACATCTAAGGGTGCCCTAGTTAGTATATAGTTAATAATAGAAATTAAATCAAATGTTAAATCATAATGTATTATTGCAAAAAAGTGCCAATTGGAACAAAGAAAAGTCTTAACGAACTCTTGTCTTCCGCTCAATGATTCTTCAGTTGGATCTGGATCTAGGTCTTGATCCTCTTCTGGATCTGGATCCCTGGGCCAAAATGGACCCATGATGAGAAATCCCTACAAAATAGAAGTGGGCGGGCACCCATCCCAATGCACATGGGTCATGGACCCATGGATATGGACTCTTGATGCATGAAGAAGGCCTTGGGTCATTGACCCTGGACCATTGGGTATGCTTTCCTATGTGTCTAATAAGGGCCCAATCTAAAGATAACTCAAAAATTGGGGATAGGCCTTGGGCCTAGCCAAAAATGGACTCAAATGCATGACAAGATTAAATTGGCTTGATGTTGCCTAACCATTCATTCATCTAAAATGCGGCTCAAAAAAGAGGTTCAAAGGCTCCCTAGACTCCTCCCTTTGGGAGGATTGGTGGCTAGAGTGGTGGCTATGTGCCCCACTTTCCTCGGTAAAGACTGAGGCGCATGAACCTAGACACATCCGGGTTAATTGGGTAGATTATGCAATTGGGCTATGCGTGAGTGTGTGGTTCAAGCCAATCAAAAGAACCAAAAATGCATAATCAAACCACACATCAATTCAAGTAAATCAAACCATTCAATTGAACCAAATTAACAATATAATTGAACCACAAGGATAAAATGAATTGAACCAGATAATAATTCAAATTGAACCGCATAAAATCAAGTTGAATAGCACAATTAAAGAAAGGCAAATATATGCAATTGAACCAAAAATCATGTCAACTCAATCATACCACAAGAGAGCACAAATTAAACCAAATCAGATCAAATCAAAATAAATAAAAAAACCTAAATTGCCCAAACAAAATTGAACCATGGTTCAAACCCGCAACTCCCCAGTGGAGTCGCTAGCTGTGATCGCCCCCGGGTCGGGCAGACCCTAGGTCGATCGGGTGGAAATGGAGTTGCCACTATCCAATGAGTTCGGGTGTGAATGGTCACCCCTGGGTTGATTGATTGATTTCAAAATTGAACCAAAATTGTGAAATTAGGTTGGTCTAACCAAATTTGGGTAAGGAGGTTTATTTGCGAGATCGGGAAGGTGCTAGGCACCCGTTCTCTCTCGGTTTAATCGGTTACCCTGTTTAAAGATTGTTTGGCCAATTTAGATAAAATCTGAAAAATAAGCTAAAATACTAAAAATCTATAAATGCTTAAAATAATAAAAGAAAATAAAGAAATAAATTGAACATAAACATTCATCAAAATCAACTCAAGTCAAGATTTCTAGATCAATGAAACAATGAGATTCATCAAAATTATACATAACATGCTAGCAATTGATCATGAGAAAATGTTAAACAAATAAAAGAAAATAACAAAATAATATACCTGTAGCTGCCAAAAAAAAAAAACCCTTAGTTGCTCTTCTTTCCTTTGAGCTCCTTGATATAGCTTGATTTCAGAGAAGGCAACAAAAGATGGAAGCCAAAAAGCGTTTTTTTTTTTTTTAGCCAAATGGAGCCTTAGGAATGATTTTTAGTTTTTATTGGGTTTTTATTTGGGTTGGTTTAGTTCGGGTTGGTTTAGTTTGGGTTGGTTCGGGTTAATGGAATTAGTTTTGGGTTGGTTTAGGTCTTTTGTCGAATAGGTCGAGTGCACCAAAAAAAACCGGCAAGGGGTGCTGACACGGCAGGTGGCGCGCACGAGGCACTGGGCGCAGGGCAAAAGGGGCGTGCACGCTGCAAGGGCCTAACCATTGGACTCAAATGCATGACAAGATTAAATTGGCTTGATGTGGCCCAACCATTCATTCATCTAAAATGCGGCTAAAAAAGGAGGTTCAAAGCCTCCCAAGCCTCCTCCCTTTGGGAGGATTGGTGGCTAGTGCGGTGGCTATTTTGCCCCGCTTTTCCCAGTAACGACTGAGGCGCATGAACCTAGACACATCCGGGTTAATTGGGTAGATTATACAACTGGGCTATGCGTGAGTGTGTGGTTCAAGCAAATCAAAAGAACCAAAAATGCATAATCAAACCACACATCAATTCAAGTAAATCAAACCATGCAATTGAACCAATTTAACAAGATAATTGAACCACAAGGATAAAATGATTTGAACTAGATAATAATTCAAATTGAACCGCATAAAATCAAGTTGAATAGCACAATTAAACCAATGCAAATATATGCAATTGAACCAAAAATCATGTCAACTCAATCATACCATAAGCGAGCACAAATTAAACCAAATCAGATCAAATCAAAATAAATAAATAAATAAATTGGCCAAAAGAAAATTGAACCGTGGTTCAAACCCGCAACTCCCCACTGGAGTCGCTAGCTGTGATCGCCCCCGGGTCGGGCAGACCCTAGGTCGATCGGGTGGAAATGGAGTTGCCACTATCCAATGAGTTCGGGTGTGAATGGTCACCCCTGGGTTGATTGATTGATTTCAAAATTGAACCAAAATTGTGAAATTAGGTTGGTCTAACCAAATTTTGGTGAGGAGGTTTATTTGCGAGATCGGGAAGGTGCTAGGCACCCGTTCTCTCCCGGTTTAACCGGTTACCCGGTTTAAAGATTGTTTGGCCAATTTAGATAAAATCTAAAAAATAAGCTAAAATACTAAAAATCTATAAATGCCTAAAATAATAAAAGAAAATAAAGAAATAAATTGAACATAAACATTTATCAAAATCAACTCAAGTCAAGATTTCTAGAACAATGGAACAATGAGATTCATCAAAATTATCGATAACATGCTTGCAATAGATCAGGAGAAAATGGTAAACAAATAAAAGAAAATAACAAATAATATACCTGTAGCTGCCAAAAGAAAAACCCTTAGCTGCTCTTCTTTTCTTTGAGCTCCTTGATATAGCTTGATTTGAGAGAAGGCAACAAACGATGAAAGCCAAAAAGCTTCTTCTTTTTTTTGTTATAGACAAACGGAGCCTTAGGAATGATTTTTGGTTTTTTTGGGTTTTTGGGTTCGGTTTGAGTTGGTTCGGTTTGGTTTGGTTCGGGTTGGTTCAGTTTGGGTTGGTTCTGGTTAATGGATTTAGGTTTAGGTTGGTTTAAGTCTTTTGTCGAACAGGTGGGGTGCACCAAAAAAGACCGGCAAGAGGTGCTGACACGGCAAGTGGTGCGCACAAGGCGCACGACGCCGAGCAAAAGGGGCGCCCAGGATGCGGGGCCCACAAGCAGCAAGGGCAGGGCACAAGCGCGCGGAGGTGTGGAGCTAACCGCGAAGGCGCGAGGCTGGGGCGCGCACAACAAGCGAGGCAAGGCTCGCGCAGCCGCGGGACTGAGCAAACAAGGGCGCTAGGACTTTTATCAAACAGGTAGAGGAGAGGGTGTTGGACAGGTAAGGTTGCGCGCAAGGTAGGGGTGCAAGGGCGCAAGGGTGCGAGGCTAGGCAGGCAGCGCTTGGGCAAAGGCGCAGGGATGGCAGGTAGCACATAGGACGGGGGGCGGGGAAGCAGCAAGGGGTAGGGCACAGACGCACAAAGGCGCGGCGCTGGCAGGCAGCGCTCGGGCAGGGCACAGGCGTGGGACTTTTCTCAGAGAAGAAGAGGAAAAGGCTTGTTTTTTAGGGCTCCTCCCCTCCTTATATAGGAATTTTAAGTGCCCATTTGGTTGGGATTTTTAAGAGGAAGAAAAGAGGAGAAAGCTTTAGAAGAAACTAGGGAATTCTTCTAGGGTTTTTTTTTTAAAATAAAAAAAAAAGGTTTAAGGAATTTGGGTGATTTGGAAAAAATTAGAACTTTTGGGGATATTTGAAAAGAAAAAATCAAATAAGACAAAAAAAGAATTTGAGGAAGTTTTGAAAGAATAAAAACTTTTGGGTTTATTTTGAAAGTAGAAATTTGATATCACTTTCAGACGGTTAGGAGATATTTGCGTGTGCCACCTTGCCTAAAATTGCCAAGTGGCAAATATTTTTGTGAAAATTCCCAAAATAACCTTTTGACCTCACGGACTCGGAATTCTACAATTTTACAGCCATTTCAAAGGTTTTAGCATGTAGAAATCAAATCTGATGTTGAAATTTTATTTTGACCTTCAAAAATGCCAGTTTTGACCAAAATGGCTGCTAGGAGTAGTTTGGTCATTTTGCAAATTTTTGCAGGATTTTCATGAGAATTTGCACACATGGTGGAAGGGATTTATAGATGGTTGGGGAATTACCATTATCTCAAGCCGAGCCTTCCGGGAGCTGCAAAACATAGAGATTTGCACTTGAATGCAAATTGGGGTGTCTACACCTAGCAATTCGTGATAGTTCCAAGCGAAACAATCCTGGAATTCAACAAGTAATTCTATTAACTGACGTTTGTACAGATCTGGAAACAAACTACTTATATACACTGGCCGATGGTCGGTCACACTACCTAACTCTATTTCTATCAATGGGTCTTGTACCTCAGCCTTTACGTCGTCCAATTTACCAGGGGCTACCTCGATATCTTGCATGGACAATCCTTCAGCCGTGTCTGTATTATCTTCTGTGATACATTCGATTGATGCAACCGAAACTTCCTCATCTAGTTGTTTTTCGTTTATATAAAATTTCAAACGTAACATGGTGGCCCTAACTGTGGCAACCTTTCTTTCTTCCTTTGCCCATTCTTCATGGCACTTCCTCGATTTTGTAATCCCAGCTTGACCGATAGGGAATTATCGCTGTCGGTCCAGCTTTTTCTTGACTTAGTTTGTTATCGACCATTACGGAGATGTATTGACCTAGAAGCACTTAAGAATTTTCCTAGTATTTTTAAAAATATTTTTAATTATTTTTCCTAATTTTATTTCTTATAGTTTTTAATTTAATTAGAGTTAGGGGTTAAATTGAAATGATTGTTTTGAAATTAAGGGCTTAAGTGTAAATTGAATTAAGTTGAGGACTTAATTGCAATTTAGAATTGGTTTGGAGAATTCGTCCAACGCTAACAGCGTTGAACGAGTCCTCCGCTTGGGTGGAGATCGTGGA
>JAUPMG010195900.1:0-7500 GCA_031762675.1 Pachysandra terminalis
CAAAGGCCCGAGGGAGGCCTCCGCGCGAAGGGAGCCCACCCGGGGGCTTCCGTGCGAACTCGAAGGCCCGAGGAAGGCCTCTGCGTGAAGGAGGCCCACCCGAGGATTTTCGCGCGAACTCGAAGGCTCGAGGAAGCCTCTGTGCAAAGGAAGCCCACTCGGGGGATTTCCACGCAAACTCAAAGGATCAAGGGAGGCCTCCGCGCGAAGCAAGCTCACCTGGAGGCTTTCTTCGAAGTCGAATCCCCGAGGGAGGCCTCCGCGCGAAGGAAGCCCACCCAGGGGATTTCGGCGCAAACTCGAAGGCCCGAGGGAGGCCTCCGCTCGAAGGAAGCCCACCCGGGGGCTTTCCATGAGAACTCGAACGCCCAAGGGAGGCCTCCGCATGAAGAAAGCCCACACGGGGACTTTCCATGCAAACTCGAAGGCCCGAGGGAGCCCTTCCCACGAAGGAAGCCTACCCAGGGGCTTTCCGCGCGAACTCGATGGCCCGAGGGAGGCCTTCACGCGAAGGAAGCCCACCCTGCCAAAGGAGGCCTATGTGCGAAGAAAGCGCACCCAGGGGCTGTCCGCGCGAAGGGAAAGGGCTGAGGGAGGCTTCCATGTGAAGGAAGCCCACCCGAGGGCTGTCCGCGGGAAGGAGAGGGGCCGAGGGAGCCCTCCGCGCGAAGGAAGCCCACCCGGGGGCTTTCCGCGAGAATTCGAAGGTCCGAAGGAAGCCTCCGTGCGAAGGAAGCCCACCCAGGGGCTTTCCGCACAAACTCTTCGCACGGAGGCCTTCCTCGTGAACTCGAAGGCCTGAGGGAGGCCTTCGCACAAAGGAAGCCCATTCGGTCTTAAGGGGTTTCCAAAATTTTCATTTTTACGAAAAGTACTCCGTGTGCCACATAATTTTCAGAAAAACCCCGAATGCCATATCAGTTTCAGAAAATCCCCAAATGCCACATATTTTACATCAAAAAGTCTCTAATGCAAGATTTTTATTACAGAATGAGCCCCCAATGCAATTTCCTTCACAGTAAAGGCTTGGAAAGCAAATTCCTTCATAGGAAATGTCCAAAATGCCAATTTCTTCATAGAAATTAGGCTTAGAACGATCAAACGCGTAGGAATAAGGTCCGGAAGGACCATATTCACATAAAAAGGGGACTTTATGTAAAATAAGAATATCAAAACCAATAAGGAAAGAACCATAAAGTTGGTCATACCTCTTAGAAGGCTTGTAATATGAGCTGTGTTTGTCGAAGTACGTAGAAAAGACGTCCCCAGTGGAGTCGCCAAAAATGTTGGTGTGGAAATTGTGCTGCTTGACCTGCTTTAAGTAGCTAATCGGAATTGAGCTGCTTAAAGAGGTGTAAATCGCGCAAGCACATGATGACTTCGTGTATTCGTTGTTTTTGCACTGCTCGGAGTTGGATAAGGTCTTGTTTGGGCACGTGAGGCGTCCCAACCATCTGCCTAAACCGTCGTGCGATCGTAAAGATAGCGCTACACTGATCATCGAAAAACATTAAAAAGAAGAGGGGGGAGGGGGGAAGCCAATATAGATAACCCATAAATTTTTACGTGGTTCAACAATATGCCTAGGCCACGGATGTTGCCTCATGGGAGGTCTTTTCCACTATTTAGAAGTACAGAGAATATAATGACAACCCCAGTCATAAGTCATACGGGGGTAAAGAAGGAAATAAGAAAGAAAGGAGGAAGAGAAAGAGATGGTGAGATAGAAGGAAGTGAATGATTCCTTCTAATGTATAGAAGGCTCAAGCATGAGTAAGTAGTCATCTCTCTCTTCCTTCTGATCCTTCGGTCTTTTTGTCGTCTTGTGATTTCTAGTTCCCTCTGTCTTTCAGATCCTTCCAAATATCTTTGTTTTTTGTTCTGAAGTAGTCATTTTATAGCTTTGTTTTTATTTGGCCTCCAAGTAGACTTGTCATTCAAGTGACTTGGATTCCAAGTAGACTTAGCCTGAAAGTGACTTGGCCTTGAAGTCATGAATGAAGAGATGCCACGTGGAAGGTGAGTCACATGTAGAAGGTGAGTCGCACAAAATATCTAATGTATGCAAATCTCATAAGAAGGTGAGTCACATAAAATATCTAATGCATGAAATCTTATAGTAGCCGGGTTAGACCAGGTTAGGCCGGTTCGACTAGGTTGAGCTGGGTCAGACCGGGTCCATAGGTCAAGCAGGTGATACATGGCAGTTAGTTAAGTCACTGAATCATCAGTACCAATATGTGCTTTCTTCAATACTTCCTTGTATTTTCAATCTTATGTAGGGCCATTTGGGGGGAAGGAGTACGAGAATTTTGAAGAATTGCAATGTGGAACATAATCTACTCTGATGTTGATGGTTGCCACTGAGCTAGCGTGATTTCAGATTTCAAAGGTGTATCAGTGATAGACATTCTCAAGGATTGGAACTCTATGCCATTCTTCCTTGCGTAGAGAGGGTTAAGATATTTTGGTACACTCCTGGTCCCGGTGTTATAAATCTTAATTTCAATGTGTGCTTTGTAGGTTACTTGAAACCATATGGAATAAAAGTTGTTTTTAGAGATCATGATGATCGAATTATTCATGCGTACTTGGTTCTATTGGTGAGCGCGATCCTTGAGACCCGCAGATGTTGTAGAATTTTCTTCCTTGCCTGATTACGTTTGTGATCTCTTCGCTTCCCCTAGGGATTCGGATCGGCGCATATGGGCACTGAACCCCTTCGGTTCTTTTTCTTGACGGTCTTTCTTTCGGGTTGTGTCGGACGGGGGTGTCCCCCCCTCCTTTTCCTTTCTTTGGCCGGTATCTGTGGAAGCCCGGTCTTCCCTTAGGATCAAAGCCTTTGTGTGTTTCACCCTTTTGTCTCGTATCAACACTGCTGATATGCTTCAGAGATGGAGGAAGTTCTTGGCTATTTCTCTAGGATTTGGGCGTTCCTTTTGGGTTTGGCGGGAGTGGGTGGGTGATGCCTAGAGTGTTGTGTGATTTGTTTGAGTAGTGGAGGTTCCCAGGTTTAGCACATAGGGGGCGCTTGGTTTTCAGACTATTGTTCCACGCTGTTCTGTGGGTAGTTTGGAAGGAGAGTAGCAGGCGTATTTTCGAGGGCTTATTCTCCTCGGCGAGTGCAGTAGCGGAGTTGGTTATGGTTTCTGTGGCTCTTTGGGCTCTGGGGTCCAGGTTGTTTAATGACGTGGCCTTTTCAGACATTATCAGAGGTTGGTCACATTTGATTTTCTCTTCTATTGGGTCTAGAAGGCTGTCTGCGGTGTGGTAACCGCCTCCGGAGTGATCAATGAAGCTGAATTTTGATGGGTGTTCGTTTGGTAACCCTGGGCCTTCAGGGATTGGCGGTGTGTTTAGAGATCATTGTGACCAGAGTGTGCGAGCATTCTGCGGCTCTATTGGGGAGGGCGATGCGATCACGGCAGAGCTACTGGCGGTGCTGCACGGTTTACAGGAGGTTCGATGTTCGAACTTTCTGCATGTGGTGGTGGAAGGGGATTCCTCCACCTTCATTTCATGGCTTGTCGGATCGGAGTGTGGCCCTTGGCGTCTGCATCACCTTATTCTTCTTGCTAGATTCCTGGTA
Organism: Pachysandra terminalis; assembly: GCA_031762675.1. Classification (NCBI taxonomy): domain Eukaryota; kingdom Viridiplantae; phylum Streptophyta; class Magnoliopsida; order Buxales; family Buxaceae; genus Pachysandra; species Pachysandra terminalis. The sequence continues at coordinate 3,590 of JAUPMG010195900.1, forward strand.
TGTGGTCGGAATATCTTGTTCCGCCACATTCTTCGTTCTGGTAATGGTGTTGCAAACTCGTTAGCTAGGAGAGGTGCCAAGAGCTTGGAGTTGTTTGTCGGTTTACCACCGGAGGAGTGGTTTCAGGATCAGTTTTTAGGGTTGTGGAGGTGTTTATAGTACTGATGTGGGGCTGTGTGTTTTCAGAGGTGTTATTTTCAGCCGATAGGGGGTGTGTTGTTTCTTTTTTTGAGTGTGTGGAGTCCATGGACATGTTCTAGCTTCTGTTTTTCTTCTTCTTTATCTAAAATCTCACATTATTATTGATCAGAAAAAAAATTTGGTGAGGGCGATCATACCAGAGCCAAGTTTTATTGAGGCAACATCATTGAGTGTTACTCATTTTGTGATTTGAGGGGGGTTCGTTTGTTGAACCCTGATGTAAACCTATCGTTAATGTAAGCTCATTTGTCTCATTATAAACGAACTAGTTCGAACTTTTCCATACATGTCCTTAATGATACCAAGGAATCTCTTGATACTCTTTCCTTACCTAAAAGCTACTAGATTGGTTCTCTAGGCACTATCATATGCTTTCTCTAAATTACAAAAATGTATGATGTCTTTTATGTTCTTTTTAACCTTTTCCACTAATTATCTAAGTAAAAAGACAACTTCAATGATTGACCTTGCTTAGCTAAAGCCAAACTGATTTTCGGACTCAAGTTATTTGTCTTAATCTTTGCTCTGTCGCTCTTTCCCCATAGTTTCATGGCATATCATTAGAATAATTTCATGATAGTTGGTACTGTCATGGGTTTCAACACTTTTAATTCGAATACAATCAAGTCCTCATACCTTCATATTTTCGTTTTAGCTAAGCTCCCGTAACTTCACTAACCCTAATCCTAGGAGTATAGTAGTGTTCTAATCAAGATTGTAAGCCACCGCAAACTTGAACGTTGCTTCTCCTATTATATATCTTTGTCCAAAACTTCACCCACCACGTACTTTATCATAATCTCCACTATCGTCTCTGACATGATCATGCAAGTCATTGTCCATAAATGTTCTTTTCTTATTAGGATTTTTTTTGAATTAATCCTTCTTGGGGTGCGTAGGTGCTAATGATACTAAAATTCCCTTTTCCTCTGACTAATTTAATTGTCTTTAACATATCACAAATTTTTTTAATACCTACAACATTTTCCTTCACGTCTTATCTACTATTACTATTAATTTCTTTTATTACCTTTTCTTTTGCACCAAAGTTTGTTCTTATTAACCTCTTCAACTTTTATCTTTTTTCCTTTTAGTCTCTTCCCATAAAAACGTTGTATTATTTCTCCTTCATTTCATCGCATCTGCAAACTCTAACCTTTTCTCTGTTAAAAGTCTCTATATTTCATGTAGTTAGGTGACTCCTACTTACTTGGACTAGCTTTTTTACTTTACCTGTCGAATATGATGCTAGAGTTTTGAATTAAATCCCCAAATGAGTGAATAAGAATGCTTTTCCTTTTCTTTCCCCCTTTCCCTTTCCCTTCCCCTTTCTACCTCTTCAAATGAGGTTCACAAGCAACCCAAAACAGCATAAGGTAGTCCATATGTTTTTTAATGCAAAAATGAAAAATAAAAAGGGGCACGTCGTCTTCTTTGCCACTCATCTTGCCCACCATCATGCTGTTGCTTGCATTATTCTTGAATGTTGATGCTGTACAATATTTGTTAGGGAAAGATGGCAAGAGAGGGAGAACAGGGGGAGGTGAAAATATTGGTTTGTGAGAATAGAGGTTTTTGGTTTGCGTTGAAGAGTTGATGCCATTTATACAATTATGCTGAGAAAGATCAATCCCTGATGAAGAGATCACAACTTTCTTTTTTTAATGGATCGATGTAAAATCAACCATTATGCTAACTGAATGCATAACTAAAGTGAAAATCAATCTACTTTCAGAAATAGTAACTAAGTTGCCTCACATAATTCTAGCTAGACACTTCGGTAGAGTAAGGAGCAATGGCTAGTTTTAACATTTTTGGTGGATATTAAAAGTGTCAAAACCGCAAGACTAGTAGGAAAATCTGAAAGAAAAGCAAGCAATTAACAACTAAGTTGAAATAACAATTTGAAGAGAAGAGTCAGAAGACTGATACCCATAATTATAAAAAGAAGAAGTAGACGTGATTGTACATAGGTTAAAGTGGCAAGGATGTTGCTTTTTGTATTACTTGGTGGCTGTTGTGGAGATATGATTTCAGAATGATATCTGACCATCACTTTGATCAAACTGTATGCAGAATTTTATAGGACAGCTCTCAGACCAACTATGATTTATGAACCAGAGTATTGGGTAGCCATAAAGTTAAAAATCCATACGATGAATGTCGTTGAGATGAGAATGTTAAGACGTGAGTGGAAAGGTTAGGAAAAATTAGATTAGAAATGGTTGCATATGATAAAGTCTGGTAGTTGCTTCAATAGGTGATGAAATATAAAAGAGTTGAATCACGTAGCTGGGCATGCCAGTGTTAGTAAAGAGTGAATTGTGGCAAGTTGACGCTAAAAATGGTAAGGAGAAGATGTGCATCTATGCATATAGTTGGAGAGAAGATTTGAGGGCACTTGGTTTGACGTAGATTCGTACAATTGAATTGCAGAGCAAGATTCATGCTACTGTTCCCAACTCTTTGGGATAAGGCAGCATGAGCAGGTATCAAGAAGGGAAATTAAAAAGATATGTGTGCATCAGAGATTTGGAAAGAGCTGAAAGTTTGACAAGATGTGCTAATATGTGGGATGGAATGCTTTGTGTTTACAATCTAAGGGAGTAAATATTTGCTTGGTGGGAGAGGGTGACTCCATCATGACTCGTTCTTGGGTGGGACAGCCCCCGTTGGCGCTCTTGTAGATTGGCTAATTTGTTTTGCTTGATCTTTTGGCACATGGGATGTACATCTCCTTTTTCCATGTGCCTAGAGCAGCTAACAAATTAGCCGACTAGCTTGCCGAGAGAAGGGCGTCGAGAGAGATGTTTAGTAGGATTTTGACAGAGGGGATGCTTTTCAAGAGCTTATGACCCTGTGGGCATTGAGTGTACTTTATGCACTGCTTGGATTTTTTGTTTCATTTTTTGGTCTCCTGGGTGACTGGCTTTGGCTAGTTCTCTTCAGGTTTGTATATTCTTGCCCCCTTTGCTCTTTTTTTATTTATTTATAATTATTCATGATCCATCAAGAAAATAAAAAAAGATTTCTTACAAATATTTATCTATTTCGTATTTTACTCTAGCTGAACCCTACTAGCTGTATATTGATGCCATTGTTCTATTTTTCAAATTTCAGTGGAGTCGTATCATTCGCTAGAGAAAAACACTTCTGGGCAGTCAGATAAAGTTGTGTCTTTATCCAAGTGGAGAATCCTAAACAGACTGCATGACAGAAATGAGACATTGTACTACAGAGTAAGCTTAAAATCAGCTTTGGTTGTTTAGATAGTTGCAGTAATTAGAATAAGGAAAATAATGTTCTAGCTGTTTCTTCCAGGTTCTTATTGATAACATCGAAAACTTTGCTCCAATAATATACACTCCAACGGTGGGATTGGTATGTCAAAACTATTCGGGCTTGTTTAGACGTCCACGTGGAATGTATTTCAGTGCAAAGGATAAAGGAGAGATGATGTCCATGATCTATAACTGGCCAGCTCAACAGGTATTTCTTAATTCTTTGGACGAGCAAAGGAGTTTATACCTTTTCTCTGTTCTTCCCCCCCCCCCCCCCTTCTTTGTCTTTTCCAATAATAGCAAATACTTTTACATTGTTATAGGTGATACGTTTTTCTCTTCTTCAAATGCAAGTCTAAGCATACAGTATGCAAGATCTTTATACTTGGGGAACTATCTTTATATTGGATGCTTAGTGGTTTCAAGTTG
>JAUPMG010195911.1:0-10101 GCA_031762675.1 Pachysandra terminalis
AGATAGAACGAGATCTAGTTAGCTAAAACTGTTAATGCGTAGATATTGATGTCGTTGATGATGATGTAGATACTCACTTTTCTAGAGTATTGACGTTGTTGAAGCTGAGAATGCGGAGCTCAGAATGAGTTTGAAAATTAGAGGGAAAACGGGAGCAACCAAAATGACGTGAAAAAATAATAATAAAAAGACAGTTAAAAGCAATAACAAGCTTTTAATATAAACTCCGTTATCACGTCGCCGTGTCACGAGGAGACCTTGAAGGTTAGCTCTGAGACGACACAGACGTCATATACGTTGCGGAGCTAATCATATTCCGGTGAGTAGCATTTTTTTTTTGGGCACACTTCATGTGCATGAACGTTGATGCACATCTCTGCGTTGAAAGCAATAAGAAGCTTTATTTTTATTATTATATCTTAGGAGGTGGGAAGAAAGTGATACGTGTTGATGTATCAATCGATGGTGGAGAGACGTGGCTATTGTGCGCCTTGGACCACAGGGAAAGGCCCAACAAGTACGGGAAGTACTGGTGCTGGTGCTTCTGGTCCCTTGAGGTTAAGGTGCTTGACCTGGTTAGAGCCAAAGAGATAGCTGTTCGGGCCTGGGACGAGACCCACAACACTCAACCCGAGAAGCTCATCTGGAATCTTATGGTATATCCCATTAGGGCATTTCGTCTGGTCCACGAAGTTGGAGGATTTGCTGCACCGTGTGTTGTAATATTTGTACGGTAATACCTTGTGTTGAAATGCTTGTACTCTAATGCATTATAGCAGAGTGCAAGCATTACAACACGAGTGCAGCAACTCGTCCAACTTCGTGGACCAGACGAAATGCTCTCCTCTGTATATGTTAACGTGGTCCCTTTCGAAGACTAAAATGTGCCACATAACAATAAATAAGAAGCGGGATCTTCTGTGTGCTGAGTGTGTGTCTGAGATTTCAGTGTGTGTCTATAGCACCGGGATTTCAGCACAGAAGATCTCGGTCCAATAAACTATTTAAATCCATGTTCTCACCAGTGGTATATCATGTGAACATGCCAACGTACGCTGGTGGTGCAGGGTATGATGAACAACTGTTGGTTCCGAGTGAAGGTGAACGTGCACAAGCAACAAAAGGACGAGATTAGACTTTCGAGTCGTTTTCGACCACCCGATTCAGCCGGGGAACCAGTCCGGTGGCTGGATGGCTCAACAGAAGCACCTCAAGGAGGAGTCGGAGATGGTTCCAAGCTTAAAGGATAGTGTGAACAAATATTCCTCAAAGGTGTACTTGATGTCTGAGGTGGAGAAGCACAAGTCGCCGGATTCAGCTTGGATCATTGTCCATGACCAAGTCTACGACTGTACTCGGTTCCTCAAAGACCATCCAGGTGGCGCCGATAGCATTCTGATCAACGCAGGTACCGATAGCACTGAGGAGGTCGATGCGATTCACTCCATTAAAGCCAAGAAAATGCTCCAAGACTATCGCATCGGCGAACTCATCACCACCAACTTATCTTCCTTGTCATCTAACAAAAGGGTGACTACATCAAGAAGCTGTGCTTTGGTACCGAACGAGAAGATCCCGTGCAAGCTCATCTCCAAGACCCGTATTTCCCATGACGTGCTTATCTTTAGATTGGCATTGCCTTCAGAAGATCAAGTCCTTGGATTACCAGTAGGGAAGCATATATACCTCTATGCTACTATAAATGATAAGTATTGTATGCGAGCCTATACTCCGATAAGCTGCGTCGATGCAGTTGGCTACTTTGATATTCTAATTAAGGTATACTTTGAGGGTGTCAACTCCAAATTTCTTAGCGGTGGGTTCTTGTCACAGTACTTCGACTCCCGATAGACACAATCATTGACATTAAGGGTCCATCAGGACAGGTTGAGTATATGGGGCACGGTAACTTAACTGTCCATGGCAAACACAAGTTTGCTAAGAAGCTTGCAACGATAGCCGGTGGGACTGGAATTACACCTATATATCAGGTAATACAAGCTATATTAAAGGACCTAGAAGATGATACAGAGATGTATATAGTGTATGCAAATCGAACTGAAGATGATATATTGTTGAGGGAGCTGCTAGATACATGGGCAATGGAGCATGAAAGTAAGTTGAAGGTATGGTATGTTGTGGGGAAGACGTTGAGAAAAGGATGGAAATACAGTGTTGGACACATTACAGAGAGTATACTAAGAGAACATGTACCCGAAGGATCGAGTGATACATTGGCTTTGGTGTGTGGTCCGCCACCGATGATTCAATTCGTGGTTGAGTCCAACTTGAAGAAGATGAACTACGATGTTAAGAACTCGGTGTTAGTGTTTTGAAGTAGAGAGGTGGATGGAGAAAATGAAGTTTGAAGTGTTGTTGATATTTTTTTTGTAAACTAATATATACCAAATACAATGAAAAAATTGTTCTTCTGAAAATTTTCATGAAAAAGAATTTAGACCCTCTTTGCACTGACTCTATACTCTTATCTCATCTCTCATCTTGTTAGGGCATAAATCTGCCCATCTTCATCAGCCAATAGAAGCATGACATATGGCATCCAAAGGGGCCAATAGAAGTATTGCACACGGCACATGAAGAAACCAACAGAATCACGATACATGTCACGCACAGAAACCATTAGAAGTGCAACACATGGCGCACACAGAGACAAACAAGAGCGTTGCGCATGGCACGTGAAGAAAGCTATAGATTCGCGACGTATGGCAAGAAAGATAAAGTTAGCTTACACGCCCGGTCCAGCTGTTCAGAAAAAAGGGAGTGGGAATGAGCAACCCACATTCTAAAGAAGAGTTCAAAATAAGGCACGAGCGGTTGCCATAACCGAATTGAATGGTTAGATAACCGCTCAGAGTACTCTATAAAGATACAAAGGACATACTCTTCCAAACCCTCTGCACATCAATCAACAAAGCCAGCGCAACACTGCAGTAAACCTCCATGTCACCTATCTCCTCCATTGTTGCCTCCGTAACAACAACAATGTCGGGTTCCTCTTCTGCTCACTAGCCAGTCTCTCAGGAGTATTGCTCTCAACATTGGTAAGCCCTTCCAGTCTACATGTGGGTCACGGCCAATGGAACGTGAAGCTCCCCTGTTGTAACGGCCTGAACTTTTTAATTATGCATGCATGTTTTAGTGAACCTTTATGATGCTTAATTTCTTTTGTTTGGTTTAATCCTGCCATGCGAACGGTGGTGATTTCACCTTATTAATTAGGGCACTACACACCATAGCATGACCCCCTTTCTATTTATAATGTGTGGTTTGGATTGCTTTAAATCTTTGTTTTATGATGTGTGGATATGATCTTTCAATTTGAATTCAAGGGCTAGGATTGGAAGAGACATGGTGGTTGGAGGGATTTACCAACTCCCACTCATGTCTAAATCCAAGGGATAGGATTATAGTGGTGGGATCTAAGGCTTAGATCTTGCCATCTCATTGAGAGAAACACAAGTATGACCTTCTCATTCTTTGTCTCTTCCATGCATGGGAGAGAGTTTTGTTTGCTCAAACTTAGAGAAAACCTTGGTTAGAGAGAGAGCTTGGTGAAGAAGAAGAACTTGGAGCTTGTATTTGCTTTTATTTGGTGATTTCTCCATTTCTTTAAGTAAGTAAATTGATTCAAAATGATCTTTGATTGATTTAGATGCTCATAGATCTCTTTCATTGATTTTTCCATTTCAATTCATGCTATTTGAGTAAGGAATGTATTCACATTGTAGTTTGTTTGTAATGGTTTTTAAATTTCATGAACATTGGTGTATTCTATCTGAAAACATGTAGTGGATAAATTGTCTTAGGTTCTTGTGCCTTTAGGTTGTTAGTAAGAAGAGAACACCCAAAAAATTGGCCTAACGCGTGGTTCAGCGCTCATCTCGGTGTGCCAAACTATTTGCCGAATGCCTTCAGGAACTCTCGGTGACCTATTTAGTGTGTTGAGTGGTGCGCCGAGGCATTCTGGGGATTTTCAAGTCCCGGAATGTTCGCCGAGAACTAGCTCGGTGCGCTGAGGGACCTTTTAGGATTTTTGAGCCCCTGGAAATGTCACAGAGACATTCTTCGGTGCACCGAGAGGTGCGCCGAGGATCCCACCGGGACTGCTTGGCGGACCCTTGGTCTGCCGAGAATTACAAATTTAGTCCCTTTTGTTTGGTCTTTCACACTTGAGTTTCAATTGGTTGGATTTGATCAGAAACATATGTAATTGCGTTCTACATTGAACTGTTAGTATGCTTTCTTCTTTGTGAAACTCATATCTTGACACAAGCTACATTTACTTGCAACCATGAATTGTATTACATGAAGAATGATGGATGAATCATATTTAATCTGATATTGCACCCTATACACAATGAAGATGAATGCGTAGTTAATGTGCACCTCATCACTTGCATTGCATCGACTCTCAACCTTAGTATGGTCCATGAGTAATCCCTTCTACCTTAGAGTCCATGCGTTGGACTCGAGAGTGATAAGAGTGTTATGATACAAAGTCGTATTGAGTGAGGTGTTTGATAGGTTGACTTGAGGGCTTAGCTACCCTAACATCCTCATCCTTGTTTATGGACCCTTTTTCCCAAGGTATTTGATGATGGGAAAGCTTGGACATATATTCAGAGAGAGAGAGAGAGATCTCAGTTAACATTCAATGGACATTATTTTTTGAGGCAATCCACGTGATGGAACCTTGGAGTATTATCCATGATCAAAAATTAAGTGGGGGGTGTAAACCTTAAAACTATGTCTGTGCTCATAGAATACCCTATCCTTGAGAAGGCTCTGTATTGGGGGGATGGTTCGATAAGACATCTTGCTCATAGGACGGATCGATCATGTGGGACTGTGTCATATTGATAGGTCAAACAGATTGCACCACATCTTAGATTGATTGTTAAATCACCTTGGTGGACACTATATATTTCTAGAGCACTGCATGCATTAAATAACATTTGACAACATTCATCCTCATTGTAAACTATCTTCTTATGTTTATTTCGCTTGGAATATCCTTGATTAGTGGTCGTGGCCCTATATCAATTTTAGATTAATTTGAATTCTTTTACTTACTGGCTTTTATAGCTCATGCTTTCTAGCAACCACATTTTAGGTTCTTTAGATGAAGACACTATGGATTGTGAGGTACAAGAGGAGAACTCGACGATGAAGAAGATCTTTATTATGAGTTGTAGTGATGTAATATAATATTTTTGGATAGTGTTGTATCATCTTTTGGGATTAGATCAGTAGGAGAAACTTGATTTTAACCTGGAACATTACTTTAATTATAGTCTTCCGCTGTTTGTATGAAACTGTTGTAATATATCAAGTAATGCTATTCTGTTATGTCTTTCTTGAATGTCCTTTGATGTTCAAGTTTTTAGTGCGATATTTACTACCACTTTATAGTGTTTTTGAGAGAGAGTCATCCCAGATGATTAAGGAATCCTAAGTGAATCTTGGTTGGGATGTGACACATGTTTACCAATTAATTCGATTTGGGTTTGCTGCTCTCAGCCTCAAACTGATCACCACTGCCACCCCACGGGAAACTGCTCTCTGCCTATCGGTCACTTATTCGACCTGCATATGGGTCACAGCCGTTGTGATGATCGCCACGGTTCACTAGTCTTCGTTATATCTTTCACATTTTTATCGTCTACCTTGAGAAGCTGCCAGCTGGTAGTCTATCTAGTCCAGTCTTGACCACGGTTGCTATGATAACCATTGCTGGGTTTACCAGTGTTCTTTCTATCTTTCTTTTTATTTATTTGTTTCTACCATCAACAGTTATGTTATTTGTTCATTGAAAGCAAGACTGTGATGCATTATGTAGCGACCCATGTCTTTAAATTATAATTAATATAATTTAATGATAATTACCAATAAATCCCTTGTGAAAGATTGTATAGGTTTGTGTATTTAAATAACTGGAATTAATAGAAATTGTAATTACAACAAAATATAGGGTCCATTGTGCAATTTTAGAAACTATGGGGGTCACTTAAGTAAATTAAACACCTTATGGAAGCTAGGATTTGAAGTGGACGTTTGAAACAAAGGGGATGAAGGTGCTATTTAACTTAGTCATCAAGGTTAGTTTAGTCTTTCACCTTAGAAATTAAATTAGGAAGTTATGGATAGATTTGAGTAGGACACATGTAAGCTTGAGAAGGTTCCATAACCCATTCTCATGCTTAGTGTATATGATCAAGAGAGAGAGGTTGTTCCACACGATCAAACAAGAATTAGAAGAGAGAGAAAGGGGTTTTTTTGTAGAGAAAGAAAGAAAAATGAAAGAAGGAAGAAGAAGAAGGAAAATGCTGCTAAGAGAAGATTGACGGGTGGTCCATGATGCTGGATAGTTGCAAAAAGAGCATAGGAAACGTTGTAGGGATTCCTGCATTTCTGCGATAACTAGCTTTATGGATCATTCCAATACAATAAATATAGATGGGTTGCATGTTCTTAATGTAAAAGCATGTTAGATCTAAGATCTAGAGAAACTAGAAAGGATGCATGTTATGTGTTTATTTAGTTCATATGCTCAACTTCTGTTGCTGTGTTTTCCTGTGATATTATATGTCCTTATGGATTATGTTTATGTTCTTAGATCTAAGATTTATTTTCTGGTGATTCACTTGTTTAGATCTATAGAACAAATAGGTTTTTATGTGTTTGATGTTTGGATCATATAAATGGGTTGTAGAGACTGAAAAACCAATGTTAGAACCTTAGAAAATCTTTGCTTTTGGTAGAGGTGCGAAGCCCTAGAAGAAAAACCAGAAAAATGGCTGAAATTGGCTTTCGGTAGGAATTTCGGTAACTACCTAGCCATCTACCAAAATTCCCTAGAAAAACTAGTTCTCTGGACTAGCTACCGAGCCTCGGTAGGAAATCTACCGAACCTTGGTAGTTACCGAGCATCTACCAAGCGTGGATTATTTATTTGATATTTTTTTAGCTTCCCTTGTCAGTTAGGAACACAATCGTCCACGTTTGAGGGCAATCCAATGAGTATACAAATAGTTATGAATTAAACACTGACGAGGTGTCAAAACTGCAAAATGCACTTTGGCAGGAGTCTCGGCAGCTACTGAACTCCTACCGAGGTCCAAATGATTTGGAAATTTGAGGGAAGATTCCCTAGTGAGTTGTGCACAAGTCCAAATAGTTGGTTCGTGTGCAAAAGATCTAGAATTGGTCAAATCATGTAAAATGTAGGAGAATGTCTAAAATTCAGGTTTATTGGACTGATTTGAATGGAAAGGAGGTGATATTGACTTAAGTGATTTGGATATAATCATAGGACCTAAAAATAGGATTAGTATGATTAGAAACTGTCACGTAGGACTTGATTGGTTGATTGGTGCTTATGGCATCCAATTTGGACTGATGTTTGACTTCTGTATGACTTGTGTTTGACCTTAATGATAATTGACTTGTATGTTAGATGAGGGTATAGTGTGTATCCATGATTGTGAATGTGTTTGTGTTTGAATGATTTTGACATGATTTGTGATTGTGAATAGGTGAGCTTCCACCGTGGGTGAAAGTCCCTAAAGGAAAGGCATGGTATGGGTGTATTCCACCATGGCTGAAAGTCCCTAAAGGAAAGGCATGGTATGTGTGTATTACATTGTGGGTGAAAGTCCCTAAAGGAAGGTCTGTGCAGGTGTGCTTCCACCATGGGCGAAAGTCCCTAAATGGAATGTGAGTATACTGGTGTATTCTACCGTGAGTACAAGTCTCTTAAAGTATAGGAATGACGGCTTTCCTCCGTGGGTGCAAGTCCCTAAAAGAAAGGGCTACTGATACAGGTGTGTTTCCACCGTCGGTAAAAGTCCCTAAAGGAATGGACGGGTGGCTTCCTCCATGAGTGAAAGTCCCTAAAAGTATGGCGTGTTACTGGTGTATTCCACCTTGAGTGAAAGTCTCTTAAGGAATAGGACTGGTGGTTTCTACCGTGGGTACAAGTCCCTAAAAGGATGAGTCGTATGGTCACGAGTTTGAATGAGCACGTGATTGGGCTAGACAAGGTTAGATCCTGCATTGCATTGTACCTCATTTCACTACATGCTTGCATCATACACTTGTATTTCATTGCACATGTGTTTGAGTTGACAGTGGTGCATATTCATCATGACTTGCTTGAATTGACTATGATTATGATTGCGATTGTGATTGGGTCGCATTGGACTTAGCAAAGTGGGACCTTGTGGTTGATTGGTTATAGCATGGTGGGACCTTGTGGTTACAGGTGTGTTTCCACCGTAGGTGAAAGTCCCTAAAGGAATGGTACAGGTGGCTTCCTCCGTGGGTGAAAGTGTCACGCCCCAAATCCGAGATATGGGTTCTCGAGGATTCCCAACGAACTGACCTTCGGACCCACCATGTGGATACGGATAACCAGCCACAATATCACCCCTTACCTGGTTGAATCAGAGTCTCAACAGATAAATACCAGCGGAAGTCTCTCAAATTTAAAACCATAGCTCAACCAAAACTAAGTCGAGCTGTCACCAAAAATAAAGCAAATGTAATCTCGATTACATATCCTACCCACATAGGGTCAAACCAACAAAAACTGAAATAATATATTGTAATAAGTCTCATAGCAAAGCATCTCGAAAGTAAATGCGTCTCAAAACGCCAAGTCACCTCTCCAACCAGTCGAGATCATACAAGATGACCTGTAGAGGTAAGGATCAGTCGAAGCCTACTAGAGAAATCCTACAAGACTACAATATCTACTTTTGTGCATGCAAATCAATACGATTCATTTTATGCATTTCAATTCATCATATACTATCACAGTCATATGTGTATTAACATGTCATCAAACTATATCTCACATACTAGCATGAATATTATGATCATCATATGAAGTCTCTAACCACATGGAAACCATACAATATCAAGTCATAACCAGTCAATTGTTCACAAATCCCATAGTCCTACTATGTTATTACTACCCACGTGATCCCATCATGTTCAAGCATATTCTATATAGTCCAACCATGATCCAAACAAAACATAAATACATGCGTACACATGGTCCCACCATGTGACACAACATCAATGATCACAACAGACACATTGTCTCACTATGTTCCACAACAAACACCACATGGTCCCACCATGCTATGACCAAACAATCACATACACAAACACCACATGGTCCCACCATGTTACGGCCAATCAATCACATAAACACATATCATATATCAAACATAGTATCACTATGCTTACATACAACCATATGGTCCCACCATGCTACGGCCAAGTAACCCCAAAAACATATACCACATGGTCCCACCATGCTACGACCAAGTAACTACAAGGTCCCACCTTGCTATGACTAGTAACACACATAAATACATATCACATATCATAGACATAGTCTAACTATGTTCACAACAATATTCACATAACCATTCTTTTAGGGACTTGTACCCACGGAGGAAGCCACCTGTACAAACCCTTTCTTTTAGGGACTTTCACCCACGGTGAAAACACACCTGTACCCATATGGTCCCCCCATGATACGATCTATCAACCACAAGGTCCCACCTTGCTACAACCAATGCGACCCAATCACAATCACCATCACAATCAATTGAAGCAAGTCATAATGAAAATGCACGACAGTCAACTCAAACACAATGCAATGCAAGTGTATGATGCAAGGATGCAGTGAAATGAGGTGCAATGCAATGCAGGATGTAACCAGGCCTAGCCCAATTACGTGGTCATACCAACTCACGACCATACAACCCATCCTTTTAAGGACTTTCACCCACGGTAGAAGCCATCATTCCTATTCCTTAAGAGACTTTCACTTACGGTGGAATACACTAGTAACACGGCAAACTTTTAGGGACTTTCACCTACGGAGGAAGCTACCTGTCCATTCCTTTAGGGACTTTCACCCACGGTAAAAACACACCTGTATCAGTAACCCTTTCTTATAGGGATTTGCACCCACGGAGGAAAGCCGTCATTCTTATTCCTTAAGAGACTTGCACTCACGGTGGAATACACCAGTATACTCGCATTCCGTTTAGGGACTTGCAC
>JAUPMG010195922.1:0-10100 GCA_031762675.1 Pachysandra terminalis
CAAGGATCCGCACGTTGGTGTAAGCTTGGAAGATGGTATGCTATCCCAAGGATCCACACGTTGGTGTAAGCTTGGGACATAGCGAGGCCATATTTGCCCTCTATTGGGTTGAAAAGATGTATGAATCCCTTAGGGATACCGCAAGTGGCTGTAAGTCTTGGCCGAGTGGCCCGTGATAAAAAATAAGTGGGGGGATTGTGCCTCCTAGGTTGAAAATCCTTAAAATTATGCGGTTCCCATAGAATGGTCCTAGTCCTTAGTCCGTTCATACGGGGGGATGATTTCAGGTTATTGGAACACCCTGGGGCGAAGTCAGGTTGTTGGGACACCCCGAATAGAGATCGAGATCGCGTGGGATCATACGATGTTTCACAACTTAGATAGCTTAACATTTCTCTTGCATTGCACGTTCTTGTTGATATTATTGAGATTGCCACTTGTATGATGCACTTGGCATAATTCTCATACTATAAAATCAATGCATGTTGTATAGGATCACAGACCACTGAGTATTACTCCGTGAGGATGTGAGAGAATTAATATTGTTTGACACAACTGTATTCTTCACACACATATTATAAGTATTACACCTCTGTACACATCTGCACTTTTTCTCAAATACTAGAACATTAGTGAATGCCCATCATCGAAGGTTTACTCATCCGGGCTTCCAGCTTATGGATCTTGTTTAATATTTCAGGTTCAGAAGCTTAGACGCGGCACTAGAAGAATTGGTTTGGGTAGCGTACTCTGATAGACATATGGTATAGTTAGAAGTAGATTTTACTTTCTTTGAATTTGCTAGTTTAGCATATCTTTAGTAGTTACTTATATCTTACAAGAATCATTAATCTTCCGCTTATGTTTGTTGATCCACCTCCATACCGATATGGGGTGAAGGTCACAATATAATCCAAAAGTTCTAAATTTTTGGGTTGGTTCGTGACACAATGCAACTTAACATAATCAAGTTCTAAAATCAGGGATAAACCAACCTTTAATCACTTTGATCAAAGAAGGTGTCATTGGGCTACTAATTCATTCAAAGAGCATATTAAACTTGATCACTTACCTTGAGAAGATGGAAAATGATTCAATCAAATGCTAAACAAAATCTTCAAGCTCTCTTTCTTCTCCAAGCCCCAAGGTCTTCTCCTTCAAGCTTCCCAAGCAACAAAACCAACAAAGGGTGGAAGCTTGAGATTCTCTCAAGCTTAGAGAGAGACTAGCATGGAGGTCGATGCCTCTAGCCTCTAGCTCAAGCCAATCTCACCCTTCATTCCAACCACCACAAAACTTGGCCACTGGATCAAGGAGTTTGTGGAAATTGGTATTCCCCACCACCAGCTCCTTCTCTCCATCAATCCAAGCCACACAAACAAACACAAGGATATCAAATAAATCATGTACACACATCTCAAGCTTCGATCTAGATGATCCACACCACACATCAAACACTAAAATGAGCCATGCTACGGCATGTAGTGCCAAGGCCAACTAGGCACAACACACCCGATCGCATGGTCGGATTAACCCGGTCGGCAATCCAAACAAAGGAAAACAATCATCACATGGTTTAAAATATAAATATGCATAGTCAGAAAGGTTTGAGCTGTTATAGTCTACCCTCCTTAAAGAAATTTCGTCCTCGAAATTGGCTCATCTAACCGGAATAGTTGTGGATACTTACCTTGAATATGTTCTAAAGAACTTACTCTTGCTAAATTGAAATTGTACCTTCTATTACTTTTGTTCTTTTTGTGCCGGTTTCTGATTCAGTTGGTAATAGAGTTCGGGTACACTTTGTTGCGGTCCTTGCGATGAAATTCGCCGATGGTTCTTTGGAAACTGACAATCTTGTTGATGGTGTACATACCTTCCATAGTTGTAGCACTTCATGTTTGGAGTAAAGCGTGGGGCTTTTATTGATTCCTTTGTCTTTCGTCTTTTTGCAATTTAGCTTGGTAGTTTCTGGATTTCCTTTCCTTATTCCGATCTCGAATCTCATGAAATTCTCGTACATCATTTTCTACTTTCCTTACACAGTCCACATCCTTTTGGTATTCCGTGAATTCTCTCACAATCAGTCGGCTCATGATATTCGTCCTCAATTTGTTTTCAAACCAGAATGCTTTTTTCTCATCTTCGTCCACTACATACTTAACAAACTATGATAGCTCTGTGAATTTGGCTGCGTACTCCATCACTGACATGCTACCTTGCTCGAGCTTCATGAACTCAGGCTCCTTCTCTCTTCTGTTTGTCTTGGGAAAGTACTCAAGGGAGAATACTTCCTTGAATTTCATTCATGAGCTGACGGGGCTCTAGTACAGACATCCACCACCTTCGAGCCTCTTCTTCAAGCATGAAGGCTGCAAACTGAATCATATCTAGATCTTCTACTTCCATGAACTCAAATATGTGCTTTATCAAATCAATCCAAGCTTGGGCTGTGATAGGATCTGTTGTTCCCTTGAAGACAGTCGATCCTAACTTCTTGAAGTTATCTATACCGGTGATATTCCTCTGCACGCAGTTATGGAGTTTAGCCTGCTGTCGCTGCATCATAGTGGCCATATCACCCATAGCTTTATATATGCCGGCACGTTGCGGATCGTCGGTGTTGTTCTCCTCAGGAGGATTCAAACCTGCAGGTCGACCTCTTCTACCGGCCATTGAAATTCGCTCTAAGTACCTGTGAAAGAGGAGATTACATCCGCTTTTCCGATGAGTTAAAATTTCAAATTGTTATTATTCAACATTCAACATTCAACACACAGAAAACTTAAGAAATATCGGCACCTTGAAAACTTTTAAAACATCATCATATCAAAAGCTTATTGAATTGATTGAAAATAGAAGACTTAGGCTCTGATACCACTTTTGTCACAAACCAAACAATAACACTAATTTGAGATCCCGAATTTTCTTTCGTAACTCTCACCTCAATAAAACTTGGGAGTGGATAAGTAATACCTAACCAAGGTTGTAAAATCATAAAGAATATTATATAAGATATAAGTTATGGAAAATTGATATTCCTAAAATAATATTCACTACAAAAAACCTTCAAATAAACAGTGAAAATTAACATGAGTCAAGTGTTTTCAAATCAACTCCTACTATAAGTTCAGGTAAAAACCTTAAATAAAATCCTAGAGATGACTAACGTCTATATAAGACCAAACATCAGAGAATAAAGATATATCTGGGAAAACACACTAATGGATAAATAGTAAGGTGAAGATGTACATTCAAATCCAAGAAATAAACAACGAAAAGAAAGTCGATAAAATACAAGTCCAATATTTTGAAAAAGTCCCGATATAACATTTATACAACAGATAATTTAAATAAGAAAACTACTAATCTATTACGTTACATCAAGCAAAAATGAATATCTTCTTCATCCTCTTTTGGGCCCCTTCTTGATCTTCATCTTCCAAGTTAACATCGTCTAAAAGAACCTAAAAGGTGGTTGCTTAAAAGCACGAGCTACTCATAGCCAGTACGTAATTCAAGTCCAATATAATCTACGATTGAAGTAGGGCCAAAGCCACTCTTCAATGATATCCAATAACAGTAAACATATGAATGCAACAATCATGAATTTAGGATATTATACAATAGCAGTAAATCTGTGAATAAAGTGACATGAATTCAAGGATTCATGAGGTCGAGTCTTAGTTTATGCATGTTGTGCACCTATCATACAAAATCACCAAATGTGATCTAACGAACATTCTAATATGAAATGAAGTCTGTGTGGATTCCACATAAACCAATCCATATTTACTCAAGATGTCTAAACAGACCATCCCCCTATACAGGATCATTCCCAAAGATAAGATCCTTTTTGTCTAGTAATCGTTAAATGTTGGTTCCTCATATGATCTCAATCGTGCTACCCAAGGATGCTAAACACAGAACCATCCCCTAATATTTGACAGGAATAACAGATTATTCTATGTGCACAACATAGTTTCTAGGGGAGGACACAAGCGCCTCACCATATTTTCGATCATAGGGATGAATCCCAAGGCATCGCCAAGAACATCCTCAGAGAACCACACAATACCGATTTACTATCAGAGCTCACGCATACCATATCATATTTCCACAAATCTTGTGGTCTATTGGGATGAACAGTCCCTCAACCCATAATAATAATCACAGTATTTCACTGGAAACATTCCAGAAGACAAGATTAAGTATATGTTGGGGTGATTACTCCCTCAACTTAATCATGTTGATCTCCTCACTTAATATGATTATTAAATCATAACTCTCTTGTAATAATCTGGAGTCCCAGAAATATAGACCCAAGAAACAGGGTATTACTCATAGGCCAAATCCATGGTCAAGAGCCAATGCAGTGCGTTTGAGAGGGTGCACATTAACTAAACATTCAAGTTTGTGTACAATGTGAAATGCAAACTAAATACCATGATTGTGAATATCACACAACAATATGTAAACAGGAGATTTAACTAATTAGGCATCATATATATGTGAGCAGCCTCAATTTTAGGTATAAAACATGCTAGAAATAATGTTAGAGTCTAGGACAGGTTCATTCAAGTACTCACCCATAAATTCAAAAATCAATATGTTTGGCTTATCAATCAATAAGGAAGCAACTATATGAATTATTCATAATTTAACAAAACAAACATCAATGAGGAAGCAACTATATGAAGTATCCACAATTTAATTGAACAAACATCATTAAGGAAGCAACCATATGAAGTATACAAAATTTAATAGAACAACATCATATTTGATCACTGTCACGACCCAAACCGGAAATCTCATCAGAGATCCCAAATTTGAATTCGCAACTCTCACCCCAAACAAAGCTTGGAAGTGGCAAGCGATATCTAGCCAAAGAACTACATAAAATGGATATTAAATAAGATATAAATTATGAGATAATATTATCATTTATCATACAAGCAATGGAATTTAACACTACTCTAGTATTTTCAAATCAATTCCTACTATTAGTTTAGGTAAAAACCTAAATAAAAATCCTATAGAAAGCTAACGTCTATAGGAGATTAAATATCAAGTAGCAAAGTATAACGAAAAATCATATTAAGAGATAATAATAAGGAAGAAAATGAACATTTAAAAGTCATGTAATAAACATAGGAAAGAAGGTTAATAAAATACAAGTCCAACCTTAAGATAAAGTTTCAATAAAACATTTGTACAACCGAAATGTAGATAAGAATATCACAAATCTATTACATTACATTAAGTAAGGTTAATAAAATATAAGTCCAACCTTAAGATAAAGTTTCAATAAAACATTTGTACAACCAAAATGTAGATAAGAATATCACAAATCTATTACATTACATTAAGTAACAACGAATGTCTTCTTCTTCATCTTCAGGGTTCATCTTAATCTTCAGCTGCCGTACCTGAAATGTGGTTGATAAAAATCATGAGCTAGACTAGCCAATAAGTAAAGTATCTTCAGGAATATATAAGACTAACCTAGAAAACATGCAATTCACATTACTCTCAGTCAATACAACAAACAAGGCAATTAGGTGAGATGAGATGCATGGGGTTGAGTCTTAATGTTTATGCATGAGACGTAACTATCATATGAAATCCTACATGTGGTGCACTTATCACGTAAAATCATCACGTGTGATTAAATCAAGTATTCTAATATGAAATGATGTCTACATGGGGTCCACATGGATTAATCATACACATGATTCGGCTATTGAGTATCACCATTGTGAACTTCCCTCACCTATCATCTTTCCTCATGTCTCTTGGGATCATCACCTAGGACGTCCTACACCATGGGAGATAACAACCGTTAAACAAGCTGTCTTTTTATGTTCATACTTGATTGAGTCGTACTACTCAGGGAGGTATCACCAATGTGACATTCCATCCCCCCAATACATGGTAGGAGTAAGAAGACTATTCTATGTACCAGATCATAGTTTCACGGTGTTTCAACCGAGAGGACACGAGCACCACGTTATTTTTTATCAGTGGGGAAGAATACATCCCAAGGTATCACAAATGTGAATTTCCTTTGTGAATCATACCTAGCGGAAACCTCTGATATCTTGGATATTGGTTCTTACCAATAAGAAGTGCCCTCACCTTCAGTTCTCACGAGAAAATTACCATCGGCAATGATTGAGTCTATTGGGATAGCAAGTCCCTTAACTCAACCTTGTTAGTCTCCTCACTTACTATGATTTCCAGATCATAATACTCTCATGTAATAATCTGGAGTCCTCAAACTATGGACTCTAGAACTGGGTGTTACTCATAGATCAAATCCATGGTCGAGAGCTAATGATATGCATGTGAATGAGTGCACATTAGCTAAACATTCAATCTTTGTATACAAAGTGTAATAATGAGTAACAAGCATATAGATCATCGAATTCAAAGCAATATAAACTACGCCTAAGCAACAAGAATAGTAAAACCACAAATAGAAAGTCACATAAGATAATCTAAGTGATCTTATTG
The DNA here is from genome assembly GCA_031762675.1 of Pachysandra terminalis. NCBI lineage: Eukaryota > Viridiplantae > Streptophyta > Magnoliopsida > Buxales > Buxaceae > Pachysandra > Pachysandra terminalis. Next base: position 6,517 of record JAUPMG010195922.1, read on the forward strand.
GATGCAGAAACACTTATGTGTACAGAATTTATCCCAACCATCCTTATATTCATCAACTCAATTAACCCATGAAGAGGCATGTGAAACAACAGTAGCCCTGAACTTCTCATAACATCATACATGATATGATCACATAATTCCTGAATTACGTGCAAGATCTATATACTCAATTGAAGAGAACACACCACATACATTCCAAGTGTTATCATACTAATACCATTAAATCAATCGCAGAGTGTGGATCATACTATAAATCATATTAGATTGCATTATCATCAATTTCCAATCCCATTTCATGTTATGTATATTAGTTAACCAACACCCAAAACATAAGGTCAATTAAACAGGTTCGGCGAGGTCATCGGCGACCGCTTCGACGCACCGAAACCTCCCTCGACGACCTCTTCGGTGAACCTCTCCGAGATTCGGCGACAAGACCAGGGATTTCAGTCTCGGCGACTCATTCGACGCACCGAAGCCTACTCAGCGCACCATTCAGCGGACCAAAACCTATTCGGCGAAGTGTTCATGCTCAGCGATCATCTCGGCAGAGAGTTCATGCTAGGTGATCTGTTCGGTGAACCGAATAGTCCGCCTGCGGCCCAGAAAGAGTTTGACGAGCTGAGGAGTTCGCCGAACGTCGCGAACAGGCTATTAACAGAGGGGTTTTCACAATTTCTAACATGCAATAAAGGAGAAGACTACTAACATGCATTATTTTGTCGCAATCCATTAAAATACAACCCTAAAACATAGTATTAAACTATCATTTAGATCAAAATCATTCTGAACTATTCTTCTACCATGAAACAAACTATAATTGAAACAAAGCATTTAATCCATTCCTAATCATGAAAAATAAATTATAAGGCAATAGCTAAACATTGATCCATTCTAAATCATGACATGAACATGCGAAGTAAAGAAAAATGCATGAACTCTAGACAATCTATTTATGTTCATGAAGATATCCACTTACCTCCACAAGATTGCAAGAAACCTTCGAGGAAAGCCTAGCAAAACAAGCTCTCCCCCATCTCCTTCTCCTCCAAGCTTTCCAAGCCAAAACCTTCAAACCCCAAAAAACAAAACCCTAAAGAGAATATGAGATTGTCTTTTCCCCCTCTCAATTAAACCGTAATCAAATGTCTAGATCTAGGCCCTCCATCTCACTAACTTCAAATCTCAACCCTCCATCTCACTAGTCTCATCTTAACCATCCAAATAAACCCACTTTATGTGAGAACCTGAAAATTTTAAAATTTTAAATTAGGGTATGTTGGTAATTTTCGTGTCATGGTGAGGCCACGAATGGAAAAATTTCGAAATGCCGTCGACGTGAAAATTTTATGTTGAATACATTTATAATTTGAGAAGTATAAGAAAATAATTAAATGTATTAATTGGTAACACCAAAAGTGTGTATTACCTATGGTGGATCATAGGGAAGCTACTAGCTTCTTGTAGAAGCTAGTAGTATCCCAAAGGGGTATGACCAAAAAGGACCATAATATGCTCATGAAGCTTCTTGAAGAAGCTAGACTAAGAAAGAATTATTTCTTTGTTTCCTTCAGATTTTTTAGTTGGAGAAAAGAGAGAGAGAGAGAGAGAGAGAGAGAGAGAGAGAGAGAGAGAGGGGGATACGTTGAAGAATAAAGGAGAAATGTGAAGAGGAAATCGAAGAAGGGGAGGGAGGGAAGAAGAGATCGTTGGTGAAGAGAAGAAGAGGATTTGAAAGCAAGCTTGAGGAATTTGGACTCTACTTAAACCATGTAAGTATATTTTTGCAAATTTTAAAAGAGGTTAGGGTTTTTGTATGGTGTTGATTGGATTTTGTATGGTTTGAAGTTGGAGTAGGTTGATTGCCTTGGTTTCAGGCCTTAACCATCATTGTTGTTTTTCTGAAAATTCTGTGTAAATTTCTTAATGTAATTCATGTGATGGGGATGAACTTTCTTAGAATCATCTTTCATCTAAGAATCTTTAGTTGTATGGTGTTTATGGAGTTAGATTGGAGTCTATGTTGCATGTGGGTGAAGCATTAATTGTAAATTTCCAACAAGAAACGAATACAGAAAAATCTGAGCATGTTATTGTGTTAATTTCTAGACATTAACCTAAGAATTTGTTTTCTGGTTTCTCTATGTGTTTGAAATGGTGAAATTTTTCATTGGGAAGAACATACTTAGATTAAATTAGGATTACCTTGCATGCAGAAAATTCCTTTGTGTTAAGTAATGTTCATAGTGTTAAAAAGGGAAATCTCCTAGTTTTATGACTTGTACATTGGCAATCTCCAACAAGCGAGAACAATGTGAAATTCTGGGCAAAATTCCATCGTGGTCAATCGATCGACAGTGTCGATCGAGTGACTTTCCCAAATGATACGTATTGAACCAGTGTGGTCTTCTGTGGGTTTTTATTTTAAGGAAGGCTCATATATGAGTGATTATGACTAAATGAGAATCAAGGATGAGATTTGAGATGTACTATTGAGCTATGAGTTAAATGACGTTTTTACTAATAATATTGTGTAATCAAAGCCTAAAGAATAGATTGTAGTGGAGTTACTACCAGAAGAAGAATGGATTAATGGAACTCGATAAAGTAAGTAGAGAAATGGGTATTTAGGGCTGTAGTGATGTTTTGAGTTGGTGTGTTTACTACGCATTGAACTAGGTCATAATGCATTGGTATGGGTGGCTATAAACAGATGATTTGGAAGGATAGGTATTGTTTCTTGTGTTGTGATCAAGTCCATGATTTGAGGTTCAACCTGTGAACTTGTTAGGGATACTGATTTCAGGGAAATGAGGAATGAATAGTAGTGAGTGAGAGTTGCTCTGTGGTTGGTATTGATCAGTTGTTGGTAAAGCAACAAGTGAGTGGAATCAGCAAATCTGAAATATACATGTATGTGTTTTAAATTCTGGTTCACATGAAGTGACTAGGTTGTCCATGATCTCCTCAACTTGTATATATTAATCATGATTAAAATTTGATAATTAGTGATGGCAAACATAATGTATTAGGACGTAATTGAGAACTCATGAACCTATTGCATGCCCTGTAGTGAACCAAAATGGGATATTGAATTATCTACTAAACGCTAATAGTAGTAAAGTGATTGAACATAAAGATTATGTTTTGATACCGGCTGGTAAGCTCGGGCATATCATGGTGTGGACAAGGCAACAATATAGGTCCTTGGGAAACACCTGATTGGCACTGAGCACCTATGGTTATGAACTTCTTAACTTATACATTAAGCATGATGAACATCATTACTCACAATTGAATGTTATGTTGTTACGGTGTTACATCTGATTCGATTGCATACATGTAGTTGTTGTATAGAAGCACGTGCATTAAAAAGGACATGCTAATCATATGCTGTGCAACATGAATGCTGTTTGGCATTCAATTAGTGTATGTTCCACATCTGATCTGAGTCCAATACCCAAGAGTGTTCCATCGTAATGAAATCATCCCCCAATATATGGCACAGTGATAAGTGGACTATTCTATGTGCGCATCATAGTTTCTAGGAGCTTCGACCTAGAGGTCACAATCGCCTCAGTTAT
>JAUPMG010195932.1:0-10100 GCA_031762675.1 Pachysandra terminalis
GGACTTGCACCCACGGAATAATGCTCCATTCACAGAAAGTAGTCAATCCCATTGACTATCAGTGGATGCTCCCAGCACCACACTCAATCATAACATGGATGCTCCCAGCATCACTCATAACAAAAAATATTACATTCAATCACATACAAGAAATGGATACCTCAATATCACTCATAACAAATACTGTCATAAGACCAAACACAATCATGATCAGTGAATGTTACAAGCACCACTCAGATCATACTATATCTTATACAAATATTTCTAATCATCCTGATCCTATCATGTAGTCCAGTATACAAGTCCAACTCATTCAAGTCAAAATCACCTTAGATCTCATCCACGGTTATTCCATATTCCTAAATTTCAAACCTTATTGCACACTTTTAAACATTCGACCATATCCATAGCTTTTACACATAAACCAACCTCATAGGCATGTGTAGAATACTTCTAGGGATCAACCCTCAAAATTGGAAGCCATTTAGGCTTCGCTAGGTGTTCGGCACATAGCGAAGTTCCTACCGAAAGCTTCGGTCGATGGTTTGGTATGTACCGAGTGTCGGTGGATGTTCTCAAGAGTTTGGTGGTTCTCGGTAGGTGCTTCGGTTTGTACCGAATGCCTCAGTCAATGCCTCGGTATGTACAGAGTGTCGGTAGATGTTCTCGAGAGTTTATCAACTCTCTGTAGGTGTTTTGGTATGTACCGAATGACCAACCAAACCATTCAGTAGATGTCTCGGTATGTACCGAGGTACCTACCGAACGTAGAAATCTCCCCAGATTTAGTTTTCTACCTAGGGTTTCGTGCCCATGGTCTCAAGATGGCATTTTTATGCTTCTAAACTCCAAATATAAATCTCCAAATACATCCAACAATCATTCTAACTTAATCAAATCAAGTTTAAACTACACATAGTGATCTTTACACAAATCAATCTTCACACATGAGTTAATTTCAGAAAAATCACAATAATTCCTAAGAACTCATTTGATCATTATAATTGCAACAAATCTAATTCTAAGCATGCTTATCATGTAAACACTAAATCATCCATAATATCATACCCAAATTCAAAGATCATACATACCAACTAATAACTATAGCATTAGTAAGATGCATGAACATGATCACAGTAAAATCAAAGAAAGTCCCTACCTTTCCTCTTAGATCAATACTCTGCAACTTTCCAGCACTTGAAGATCAATTAGTTCCACTTCCTTCTTCTTTTCTCTTCCCAAAAACCAGATTCTTCGTTCTTCTTCCTTGTTTTGGTCGTGTGAAATCCAAACACAGTTTCTCTCTCCTCCCTTGAAGAGTTACGTGGGTTAGTGGATGAAATCCATTATCCCACCAAAAATTCAAATCTTAAGGTGATTTACTTAATTACCCTTTACCTTTGCCCAATGGGCTTATTCGACCAGTCCAAGGTCCAAATTGAGTTCATTGTATAGGGTCCAAGCCCAGTCCACCTAATTCACCAAAATTACATAATTAGACACCAAACTTATAATATTTGCATAAAGGTCCAATCCAGCCCCCTTTATATCAATAAAATCCTACTGTTTAAAAAAGTAGGATTAACTACCATTTAATCATGAAATTAAATGGTAGGGTCAGGTCACTACACCTTCTTCCTTTTCCTTCTTTTTGTTTTCCTCCCTCAGCTTCCATTTTGATGGTTTGGGTTCTAATAATGCAACTTCGGGATTTGCCCAAATCTCGGGCCAGGCAGGTAATGGAATTCCCCAAGGCAGATATACTTGGCACTCGCCCACGGGAGCCAACTCGTCGTACTAACCTGCATCTGCAAGATGGATCTTGAACTTATCAAAGGGATATGGATCAAAAACCAAACGCACTATCTTTCCCTTCCCGATTCCCTTACAACATTGGTGATAAGTGGAAGGGACAAGACGACATCGGTGGATCCAGGGTCGGCCGAGGAGAATATGATAAGAGGGACTGCTGTCGAACACATGGAAGAGGGTCGGATGTTTCTACGGTCCAACCTGGAGCTCACGGGTAACATGGCCTAATGTGCAATGACTTCGGGCATTGAAACCGTAGATCCTCATGGCTTTGAGGAATTATTCGTCCTTTCGAGATCCCAATAGCTTTCAGAATGCTAAAGGGAATGATGTTCATGAAGGATCCTGCATCAATCAGCAACCTTCGAATGTCAATACCCTGCAAAACAAAGTTTAAATATAATGCCCGACGATGGTCCTCGTGAGGTACCATCATATCCTCCTTGCCAAAAGTGATCACATCTCCCGCTAGCTCAGCAGCACATGCTTCTTCTGCCTCTCATAGTAATAACTTATGGGCATAAATCCTGATAGCAACTTGCTCTGAGCTTGAGAAACCAATCTCCTTGAGACTCCCCTCGAGGTGCTAAAATCTGGGTAGCATCGATCCTCTTCTCACTATATCCCCACCTTCAACCTTGAAAATGACAACATTCACCACTTCCTTCCGCTTACCTCAATGGGCAGGCAAGGGGTCAGCGTGAACTTGCTCCGGTTGCAAATCGACCTCGCCATTCCTCACCCGGCATGATAAATTCTTCTCATTAAGTAGCAGTCGAAGGTGCGGTCACCGATGGTTATATGGAGCTTACAATATCAGGGGATCCGCATGTCTTGGGCAGTTGGTTCTTGCTTCATGGCTGGTACAACAATGCAGTTTTCCTTGATCCAATTTTCCAGTAGAATATCATGCTGAGCTGGCGAACAGTCTGGTTCAGGGGGAACAGGATGATCATCTTCCTTCCCCTTCTTATTTGATTTCTCAAAGGAGTGCTCCTCGATGAGGGCAGACTTGACTACACGCTTCTTGTCCATAAGCTTCTTGGCGGTGCCTATAGACGTCACTGATACACCTGTTCATCTAGCATCATTAATTAAAAAGGTGAAACTTGGAAGTTTCAAGTTCTCAACATGAATTCGATATTCAGGATGCATTCCCATGATGCATATATCAACAAAACGAGACTCCTTCTCCGAGTCTGTGCAGGACATCACGAGACCTCAGAATCTTCTAACATAATCAATCATGCTCTTGGAGGGGAGCTGACGTTCTCGGCTGAGATCAACGATCGTGAAGGCTTCCTCGGTAACAAAGAAGGTCTTATGAAAAAGAGAAGCCATGTCCTCCCAAGTATAGACAGACCTCAGCTTGAGGTTGTTATACCAGGTGTAGGCCTTCTTAGATAGGTAACTCTTGCTGATTTGTTGCTAAAAATGTTGTTTAAGGTAATTGTTGCTGAGTTGTTGACCATATCACTACTTTTCTTCTTGGGCTGGGACTGCATCGTGGACTTGAGTCTCTTCAGTCCTAATACTCCCCCTCAAACTAGACCAAGGAATGAGGTTTAGTTTGATGGATAAAGTAACAAAAATATCTCTTCGAAGAGATTTAGTGAAGATATCTGCCACTTGGTTGGATGAAGAAACAAACTTGGTGACGAGAATCAAGAGAAGCTTTCTCGCGAACGTAGTGATAGTCCACCTCAATATGTTTGGAGCGTGCATGAAAAACCAGATTAATACTAAGATACAAAGCACTCAAGTTATCATAATACAAGATAGGTGGACGAACCAATGGAATCCCAATATCTCAAAGTATAAAACTAAGCCACGTAATCTCAGCGGAAGCAAATGCCATGGATCGATATTCGGCCTTAGTACTTGACTTGGCAACCATGGGTTGTTTCTTGGCACTCCAATAAATACAATTTGGACCTAAGAAGGTGCAGATCCCAGATGTAGAGCGACGAGTAAGAGGGCAACTAGCCCAATCAGCATTCGAAAAGGCCAATAAGTCAAAAGTACCACAAGATTGAAGGCGTAATCCACGATCAAGTGTGCCAGAAACGTACTGGAGGATCCGTTTAACAGCATGGTAGTTAGCTTCAATAAGAGAAGCCATAAATTGAGAAACATAATTATCACTGAAGGATATATCTAGCCAAGTCATAGTGAGATATTGAAGTCCACCAACCAAGCTACTAAATAAGGTGGGGTCACTGAATGCAGGAGAGGTATCTGAGGAAGCTTGCTTTTGCACCATGGGCATGGAGACAAGATTGCAAGAGAGCATGTGTGCCTGGTCAAGTAAATCTTTAGCATACTTGGTTTGAGAGAGATGTAGACCATCATTCAAGCGAGAAACTTCAATGCCAAGAAAATAATGGACAAACCCAAGATCTTTCATAGCAAATTCAGTACCCAATAATGAAATAAAATGATGTAGCATGGCATTATTGTCACTTGTAACAACATATCATCAACATATAGTAAGAGAATGAGAATACCATGCTGATTACGACAGACAAACATAGAAGGATCAGCAATGCTACAATAGAATCCCAAGGTAAGAAGAAATCCACTAAACTGGTCAAACCAGGCACAAGGTGCCTGTCTAAGACCATAGAGGGCCTTCTTAAGATGGCAAACATAATCCGAATGATTTGGGTCTACAAATTCAGGTGGTTGCTCCATGTAAACTGGTTCAAACAAATGTCCATGAAGAAAGGCATTTTTGACATCTAATTGGTGGATGTCCCAACCTTTCATGAGTGCCACAGATAAGACATTGCGAATACTACCAGGCTTACTAATAGGAGAAAAAGTTTCTTTAAAGTCAATGCCTTCAATTTGACCAAAGCCTTTGGCCACCAGTTGCGCCTTAAGGAGTTCTAACGATCGATCCGATCGGATTTTGGTCTTGTAGACCCATTTACTTCCAACCACATTCATTTGACGAGAGTGAGGAACAAGTTCCCAAGTATCATTTTGTTTGAGAGCATCAAGCTCTTCTCTCATAGTCGCTGACCACCCTTCAAGTTGAAGGGCAGTCTTAATAGTCTTGGGCTCCTTTGGAAGATCAATTAGAGTAAGAAGGTCATACCGTGGATTGGACTTGAGGATACCAGATTTGACCCTTGTTATCATAGAGTGGCCAATACTTGCAGGTGGATCAGTATTTGAAGCATGATCCAAATCAAATGCTTGAGTGTGTGGGTCAGGTGGATCAAGACTTGGAGCATGATCTAAGCCAGATGTTGGAGTGCTTGGGCTGAAGACTTGGGACTGTGGGCTTAAATCTTGGGTTCCTGAGTTGTGGATCTGAGCGCTTGGGCTTGCCGAAGTAGTCAGTTCCAATGTTGCGCTTGGGCTTGAAGCAGTATCTCGTGGCCCATTAAATGCTAGGGATGGTGTAAAAGTAGCTCTGACAGGTTCAAGCCACTCTTGGAATGTTGTCATGAGTTGATTTTCCTGTGGAGTATATAGCAAATGAGGATCAACAAAAGGATGAATGTGCTCATCAAAATGACATGCCTGGATGTGTATATACAACCTGTAGGAGGGTACAAACATCGATACCCTTTGTACTTGGAACTATAACCAATGAAAAAACGTGGTAGTGACTTTGGTCCAAGCTTGTCTGAAGTATAATCATGTAGGTAAGGAAAGCACTTGCTACCAAAAACTCTAAAGGAACTGAAATTAGGATCTTTCCTAAATAATTTCTGAAATGGTGAAGACATGCTTAGTACTGAAGATGTAAATCGATCAATAAGAAAGACTTTTGTACAAAAACTTAGGGACCTTTGAGTGTGCCATCGTAGTAAGACCAAATTCTGTGATGTTGCCGTGTTTCCTTTCAGCCATGGCATTCTGTTATGGTGTGCCAGGACAAGACATGTGATGAGCAAACTGTCATTCTACCATTGCTTGAAAATTAAGAAAGCATTTGAAGCAATCAGATTTAACGAGTACACTCATCAACAAAAATAGCATAATAACGATATCCATCATGAGAAATAATTGGGTTTAGTAGAACAATCACTAGTAGAGATAAATGGTAAACGAAAAGATTTTCCAAAGATTCTTATTGATGTCCCAATTATTAACAACTTCAATCAATTTTTCTTTATTCAAAAACTGAACCACCTTCAAATGTGGATGCCCAAGTCTCCAATGCCATGCACGTTCACTTTCAGTTTGATGTCAGTTGGAAAACAAAGCCTTTGGTTGATCACCATCAAGTGCATAGAGATTACCTCGTCTACTTTCTGGGTGACCCTGTCCTTTACCACAAAATCACCATTTGAGAACTCAAAGCAACATGAATTATCAGATAAGAGATTTTTCTTGAGTTCAGGTACTAAAAAACATTTTTCATAATCAACTGTCCATAGTTAGTATTAAGAATGGCATCACCAATATGAGAAACTTTCAGCATATCACCATTGCCAATCATAACACTATGATCACGACCATATAAGTTCTCAAATTAACCAAAGTACCTGGATTGTCTTTCATATGTGTAGAAGCTCAAGTATCTGGAAACCATGTACTATCCTGGCTATCTGTGATGGTCACATCAACAAGAGCTTGTGGAATATCATTTGGAGCAAATAATTGATTAAACCTGTGCCAACATCTAAGTGTCGTATGACCTTTCTTACCACATATTTGACATGGAACAACAGGACCAGGATCAAAGAATCTACCACTATCTCTAGGATTAGGTGAATGAGGTTCTTGATTTCTGTTAATAGGTGGAGGATTAGAAGCTTGGTTCCCCCTACCTTGCTGACCGAATTGGGTAAAGCCTCTCCCTCTTAAAGAAAAATAGTTACTTCTCCGTCCCCTTGGAGAGTAAGCACGTCCTCTTTGACTCACAAAAGCGGCCGTGTGATTACTTGAAGTTTGTGAGTCATGTGTAGAGATCCAAGTTTCATGACTTTGTAGAAGTGGGTTAATCTCTTTATAATTTGGTGTTGGTGGTTTAAGCATAGTGGTGACAAAAGCCTTGTATTCTATGCCTAAACCATTCAATAACCAAAATACCTTCTTTTTGTCCTCAATTGGCTTGCCTATGATAGCTAAATCATCACAAATATTTTTGAAGTCTCTAACATATTCTGTCATGGTTGATGTACCTTTCTTAATCATTTGCAATTTTTGGGTAAGATGAAATTCTCTTTCTTGAGAATCTTGAGCCAAAGCATTATGTAAAGCATCCCATACCTCTTTTGAGGACTAAATTCCTACCACAAGGCTCAAAGTATCTTCATTCAATGTACACGTTATCCATCCTCTTAATAAACGATCCAAATGTCTCCAAGCAATGAAATCTGGATTAATAACCATTTTTTGGTTTGTTAAAGTTGAATCTGGAGTAGTCATCATCTCCGATGGTGGTGGGACTTCTCCGTTGATGATGCTTGTAAGATCTTGACTTTCAATCAAGCCTAGCATTTGGGTTCTCCATAATAAATATTTGTTTTGAGTGAGTTTGATTGACACAAAATTGCTAGCATTTAGGGCAGAAGGGTAAGGATTTTGCTTGCCTTGATTATCCATGAATGATGGTTAAGGAAGGATTATACTTGGTTCAACCCACACAACTTAGATTGTGTGCGGCTTTGATACCATGTGAACGTTTTACAGCAATGGAGGTTTTGGTCTCTCTCACCAAAATACGGTGGGAGAAAAGAGATCTTCTTATATTGATTAGTCAAAATCAATTACAGAATAGTATCTTTTGAAATTTAGAAACAATACAAAATCATACCAAAATTGATAAGGTAATTGTTGTTGAGTTGTTGACCTTATCACTTCTTTTCTTCTTGGGCTGGAGCTGCATCGTGGACTTGAGTCTCTTCAGTCCTAATAGACAGACGATTCTGAGCCGCAATCTAGGAGATAAAAGAGTGTTTCAATATATTGCTTGAAAACCATACTACCTTATTCTGCTTGAAGGTGTCAAGGATAGGATAGATGAATTTCCAAGTGCTTTTCACTTTGAATTTACATTACAAAAAAGGGGTTTTTAGCGACGGTATTTAACTGTAATCTAATAAAAACTGCCGTTAAAAGTTGTTATCTCGGCGGTTTTTATTAAACAGCCGAGAAACCTCGTTCGTTCTGAGAAAATCTCGCGAAATTGGCCTTTTCTCGGCAGTTTCCCTTAGACTGCTGAGAAATACCTAGTTCAACTGGGATATTTCCCGGGCGAAATAACCCTTTCTCGGCTGTCCCAATAAGACCGCTGAGAAATATTTGATAGTTGTCGGCAGTCTTTAATGGATCGCCGAGAGAGGTTTGGTGTTTCTTAGCGGTCTATATAAACCGCTGAGCAAGGTTGGTATTTCTCGACAGTCTAGTAAGGACCGTCGAGAATAGTCTATACCTAGACCTGCGAATTCTCCCTTCTTCTTCCTCACGCATTCTCTCTTTTCTCTCCCGCGGTTCTTCCCCTCGCCGTCTCGCTCAGCTTGCTCGCCGTCTCTCATGTTCTCTCGCTTCTCTCCCGTGCGCATTTCTTACCCTCTGCGTCTCGCTCGGCTTGCTCGCCATCTCTTGCTCACTGGCGAAAACTGTCTCTCGTTCACCGGCAAATCTCATCTTCATTGTACGTTTCTTGATTCAGATTTTTGGTTTTTATTGTAGTTCAATTAGATTCTTATTTCAGTCTCTGTTTGATTCATAATATGATTTTAAGGGTTCTGTGTTTGTTTCTCATTGTTTGATCAATTACTCTTCTTGGGTTTGTATGTTAATTTTATTTTATCCTCTTCTTTCCTGATTAGTCTATACCTAACGATTGCTGTAAAAATGAATAAATAAACATAAATAATTTAAGACTCAAATCGACTCATACAGAAGTTGATCTAAAGAACCCTAAATAATTTGATCAATATATAAACAACAGATTCCAGGGAATTTATTTAACATTCTAATAGCAAATCCTTAAATAAATCTAACAAATAAGAAAAACCAAATCAAAACTTTCAACAAACTTTCAGCATTGTAAATAGATTAAAGGAGCAAACCATGAAAGACATTCAGAATCAAAAATCTAGTTAGAGATCTAAATAAATTAATTGATATTCAAGTAACAGATGTGCAGTACAAATCTAAAATAATCTAAAGAGATTAAAGAAAATTAAATTAATAATTAAAGTTAAGAAGAGTTAAAAATACCTAATCAAGTCGCCGACGAAATTAAGGAGTTGCTGCCATTGCAGCTATTTATTTGGTTTGAGTCAAGTCTGCAGCCATTACAAATTCATAAAGCTTCAAAAATTGGCTTGCACACTGGTTGATTTGAATCCATGAACATTTGAAATTAGCTTCTGATATGATATTCTCAGACTTGGAATGAATGGGAATTATATCCGAGAAGATGAAGACTTGGAGAAGAGGCTGCAAAGATCTTGAAACGAAAAAATGCTGGTGGTGTAGGTGTTGGATTAACCATTAGGGTTTGAGGTTGAGGAGGAGAATAAGAAGAAGATGAATTGGGATTAAAAGATGAAGAGGCTAGGGTTTTCAAGAAGTTAGGGTTCGAAATGGAGATGAATAGGCAGTTGACTATGTGAGAGCAGATAAGACCACATCCAATATAAGTTGGACTGAAGTCGAAATAAAACCTGCATAAAGGGAATAACATAGATGTCTTCATATGTTCTTTGAATCTTAATTAAGCCAGCTGAATTCAGGTTAAGCCTCATTGCCTTAACTATTATCTTCGAATTGTTCAGTCTACTACTCTATAGCTGCAACGCAAACTTTACAATCCTTGGCCCAATAAGATTTATGAACAAAGAAGTTAGAGAACTAATTAGTCTATTAGAAGATAACAAACCTAAGGATATAGAATTAGAAACTAAACAGCTTTTGTTATGTTTAGTTGTGCCATTTTTATATATTATTCTGAATTAGTAGAAGTGTGTGAATGCCTTGAAAAATAGAGATACGGAGGTGTTGGTGGAATTATTTGGTATATATGGAGTGTTTAATGTATTGCCCTTCTGAAAGGTTTTATATGTGATTTGTTCTTCATTTTACTTGATATGGATGCATTGCACTTCGCTAAAGGGATTGTGATTGTCCCAGTGGACATTTTGGGATTAACAACTATTTTACTTGTTGTTTTTTGATTTGATTATTTCTCTTTTAATTTTGGCAACCATTTCTGTGTGTTCTTCGGATACGTAGTTTACTTGACTATGTACTTCTCGTTTATCTATCTAGTATGGATAATCGAGAGTACAATATGTCATGTTAGCTAACGTATT